>JBBPJS010000976.1:0-12693 GCA_038088835.1 Singerocomus rubriflavus | reverse complement strand
CTCCACAAGAACGGAAGGGGATGTTGGTCGAGCTCTAGTCTTTTATTGGATAGTTCTAATGGGATTGTTGCTACGGTCTGAGCTAATAATTGCGAACAATACATATATATAATGATTTTGGAACACTTTGTGAGTCAAGTGGCGTGCAGTCCTCGGTTCTGTCCTGCATTGTTGGAACAAGATTGTATTATTTGTATTCTAAACAAGTGCAACGCAGTTTGTGTGCGCATTTGTGTTTGACTACTGTACTTGGAAGTCGGTTAATTACAGGGATCGTTCCGAACTAGTAGCCACTTGCTGCCAGAACTTCGGTTCACCACTCAGTTTCCGGGTTACCCCTGTTCGCGTCACTTATTATTCACCAAAGAGCGTCGTAGGTGACGTGTTTATTAAATTGGTACAGCTAGGTATGTCCGACGACGATACTTCTAGTATTTGTTCTCATTTGGACTTCAATTCGGGTCTCAGAGATTCACCTGTACTCTCTCTATTTAGCAACCTGCCGTCGCCCAACCCTCTCGTTCTTCGCGTATTTTCTCCTCTGTATCAATGGCATCATACATAGATCTCATCAGGCAAGATACCCGTCATCATAGATCATGTGGGGACGTGTCTTCGTGGCCATCCTCCGTTTCACGCTTCGTTCAGTCTTTGCAAAGCAAACTCAAATTGCCTCAGTGGTTGAAATCTGTGAGCTGAACATGCTCGCTGAGCATTCAAACTTGATCATTTACTTTCTCACAAGAATCCGGTCCCGTACACAAGTGAGCGCGTTCTCGCCCTGCTCGACCACCTCTGCACCTCGGACGATGCAGTTCACCCTGGCCTCTGGGACCTTACGGATCAGGTCAGCGACGACGGCCTGCAACAACGGCTACATGTCGTGTTTAATGACGCGCTTGCTGACTGTGCTAGGATTCGAGCAGTGGTCGATACAGAGAAAAGAACAGAAGTTCCATTTCCAAAGGAATCATTCCTCGTCGTACTTGTCCGGAATGCTATCCTAAATACAAATTCCGACCTAACTTCACTGTGAGTCTGTTCTCTGTTCTCTCCAGTTGTGCACGACGAGTCACATATTATTCGTACAGGGAAGACATTCCGGTTGTCCTTCCGCGGCATTTCAGTGGACAGCCTATTCCGATTTTGAAGTACATGAAAAAGAGTTTCTGTGTGCCACTTATTGTTTCAATTCGCGAAGAGATGCCCATTGAAGAGGTTGATTCCGATATCGGTCGTCAATCCAGCGACGAGGAGGATCCCTGTGACGAATCCGAATTATTCAAACGTTCTCTTACCGTGTCCGAGTGGCTCAATCAAAGAACCGAGACACCCGAGGAAGCCGAAGAAGAACAGGAGGAACCTATTCTTTCGCCAAGGTTCGAAGCCTACTTCTCCCCGTGTCCTTCATCTGGAAAGCTGCCGTCTGCGTGCAACATACCTATTCTATGTATGGCCGACAAGGAACAACTGCCGGTGCTAATGTCTAGCTTGCTCTATCAACGTCGTGTGTGGCACATTACGGACCCATTGATTGGAGTGGAGTTCTCAAAGTACGACACGGCGATCAAATTATTCGTGGGGTGGCTTGAGGGAAATATGCCCTCTGGTCGTATTCTGGCAAGTGTTTCACTATCATTTCTCGGCGGATAAATAATGTCTTCATGTTCAGCCACAGGTTCATCTCGGAGAGATCGAAACCCCAGTTTCATTGGATTTATCATCACCTTCGGTGGCTCTTATGGTTTCTCGGCTCCTATATGGTCTAGAATCACACATATGTGATGTTCATGATACAATCAGGCACTCTGTGGGTGCAGTTATCAACGAGGCGCAATCGCATCTGTCACTCTGTTGGCGGATTGATTCGGATATTCGTGAGGAAGATTCAGTTCCTGTCTCAGAAACTAAAAGCAGCCGAGATGTGATTATCAAGTGGGCTGCGAATCAGCACCTGTACGAAGAGTACGTTATTACATTCATAGTCTTCTGCTCTGTTTAGTTGTACTTCTAGGACCATGCCCCCCCGTAAGCCAACGGATAATTTCAGCCTGTGCGTTTGCTACGCTCTGATATCCCTTTCCTTGCCTCACTTTCTATCTCCTAGACCGAGTTCTGCAGCAGCTGCAGCATCAGTGCCATCACCACAAAGGTCGACCTCTACACGAGCATCGTGAGTCATACTTTCCACAGTCCACCAGCAAGATCATGATTTTTCTTATCACAAAGTGGTCCAATTCATGCCTCGCCAGTGCCATCAAGGGAAAATGACTTGTCCATTCCGTGCGTTATAAGAGTACCAGAGTGACAGTGATTGGGTTGATTGATGACGCAGGGAGATCCAAGGACCGGATGAAGACAGAGATAGTATTCCCACATTTTATTCACGACTGTCATGTTCTGCGTGAGTGATAATGAAACTGATAGTCCCTGCTGCCACAATTTCTCTTTAGATTTGCTGCGACCACGGAGAGGAATGACTACAGGCTTTTCCGCTGGATGTTCGATCGTGGAGTAGTCCCGCAGTCACTTCCATCCGATTTGGAGTTCTGTGAAAAGTACACCGCCATGACGGGCTTTATCTGGCCTGACACATGGAATACTAGGGTGTGTCTTTCCTACTGTAGGTCTCTGCAAGGATGTTTTACAGCATTTCAAGGAGGACCTCCCTCCAATTGATGCCGCTCTTGAGCCGTGCGTTCAGGAGCTGCTGGAGGGTGTTACTGCGCTCAAGACGCGACATCATGCAATCAAATGTATTCCTGTGGAGGAGTTTCCGGTTGATCTACGACTCCTTGAAGAGAGCTTTTCTGCAATATTTCAAGCATCTCGCAGATCTCGTGAGAAAAAGGAATTTCCGAAGAACGAATGCGAGGTCTCATGGCGTCACGACCACGATCGGTTGTTGTTCGACTTCTTTGTACGCCTGGTCCAGTCGGGAAAGGGTTATACTCTGACAGATGGCCAATTTATTGCACATCTTGAGGATCCGTTTGCCCGCCCAACGTATGTATTTGCTTACAATCAAAGTGCTATTTCTAACGTACATGGTCACGAAGTTTGGAGACTATACTCAGGTTACCGAGAAGTAATGGTTTGGAAAGCGACGCTTTAGAAGACCATCAGGAGTCGATTCGTCTGCTGTTATCACGTCCTAACGAACATCTTCGAAGCTGGATGAACAGCCGTAGTGGTAATCGAGCGACGTTCATCGAAGAGGTAGAAAATTCTACACACGTCCTTTCTCAGTGCTTCGCCTGGATGCGAGAGACTAGTTCTGAGACCGAAGCGCAGATGATCTCCAAGCTTGGACAAGTTCCGTCGACAGGACGATGCGATGCGCTGGGACGCTTACTAGTCGAGCTTTCAAATGTGTCACTCAATGACGTCGGTCACTCTCCACTTGTTGTTCGAGCGGCTGGAAAAAGTCACGCGGATAGAGGAAGAAGCAAAGTCAAGGCTTCAACGAGCCGAACTCGAGGCGAACCGGTAACCAAAACGTCGAGCAGTTTTTTGACAGTCCCAGACGCTGCTACTGGTGCTCCACCGACAAATGGATCCCGTTATACTATATTATCATCCTCTATACCCACTTCTATGCAGCCCTCGGCCTCGGAACAAACATGCACTGTGGGATCCATGGATACGTTGTTAGCTTCCGAAGTTCAGAGGCTCCGACTTGGATCAGACACCACGTACTTAGAGCTGCCTATTCTGACTGCCGAGTATAAAAAGGCGTCAGATAACATGATGCAAGGAACGAATCAGATTAGGATGTACCTTACTGCGTCTGTCAAGTTCCTTCAGGCCATCGGAATCACGAATATGCCCGTGTATGGTGTGCAGACTGATGGACCGATCGTAGTTTTACCGGTTGCTGTTCTTCGAGACGACAATGTGCGTAACCCGTTTGTTCAAGATCGGTCCATGCTCAAACGATATTTATTTCTTTGGCAGTTTGTCTACCTGTTTGAACGACTAGTCGAAAGACTAGACATCTCAACACCACTCGGTGCTTGGCACTATGCGACGATACTCTGTCGACTTGCGCAAAACCATGCCAAGGACATAGGACAGAGGTTCGAAGAGGTCAGAGGAAATTTGATCACCTCTTTGCTTACGGAAGGGAATGAGGCGGAGAGATGGACTTTTCACCACCAACAGACCAGGTTGGTATCCGAGAACAAAGCAAAACCACCACGGCGGGAGAAACTGAAGGAGTGATTTAAATAAATTCTTGTGGGAACCAGGATGCAAACTGCAAATTGTCAATTCATGACTACGATCAATGTAATGTATCCATTAGTATATATGATACTTTTATTCGAACTTGGTCGAGTTCTAGTCTTTTATTGGATGGTCCTAATGGACTGTACTCACATGCTACGGTCTAACTAATGACTCCGGGCAATACATATCATGATTTCTGTTTCTCTGTCAAGTTTTGCCAATTATACATCTTCTATAGGGATAAGCAAGGGTAAAAGGCGTGGGTGCAGGTTACAGTGCGGCAGTCTGAGACGCTGCAAAGCAAGCGCGCAGAGTTGGGTCTCCGCACAAGCGGGGGTAAGCGGCAGACCTCCTTTGCCTCCGCTCCGGCACCTACTGTACCTATCGCGGATAGTGTATCTGCATCCTTTCCTTCTCGTCGTAGCATACCAAACGCAGTCACCAGCCATTCCTTACCACCCACGCCTGATCCAAGAAACTGATGGCAGACCACTTCCAGGAAGCTGCACCTGACTTTGACTCCCCGGACTTCCTGCTCGCCCGGGAAGCACTCATGCAGCTCCAGGACATCAACGACGAGCAAGGCGCGCAGCGTCTACGAGACAACTAGCGAGCAGGCCAAGAACGGCGAGCAGCAGAGAGGGCAGCGCGTGGACAGATAGACCGCCCAGCGGACAATAAGGAAGACATCGACGACGCCGACGAGAACCCGTTACCCCCCCAAACCCAGAATTGCCCAGGCAACACCCAGCACAGCAGCCCCTGCCAGCAGGCAAACAAACCAAAGGCAAAGCCAAGATGAACGACTTCAGCGCTGGCTTACCCCCCTCAACGTCATCATACCGAGACCATCGCAGTACGCCCTGCAGAAACTAGCATCCTTCGAGTTTGTCGAGCTGTGGTATTTCTCAGCTGCCGGATGCAGGGAGGCAGCCTCAACGCACTGGTCAGACGCTGACGATGCCCTAGGCCTCGCTAGTACCAATGACCTCCTTACCCTAAAACCGGTGGCAGCGGTCAAGGCCTCCAAAAACGCCCGCGCAGACCATCAGCTCTCATTCGACGAGTTCCTACAGGCCCGAATCTCCTTCCTGCAGTACATCAAAGCAGCAGAATGGCCCCCCAAGCACATCGAAGCCCTCGCCATGTTTTTTTGGAACCTCGAGAGCCACCCCCAGCGCCTGTGCACCAACGGCCCCCTCACCCTACTCTCATATGCCTCCACTGTCTGGCGGCAGTGGCACGACTGCCTCAAGGCCAACAACGGCACTGCATTCGACATTTCCGTCATCAACAACACTCTGTTGAATAACATAGTGGTGCAGATCAACGATGCAGTGCAGCGCAACTTGACAAATAGGTGAGCCTTGCCGCCAGCGTCGAAACCTAACAACCTTCTCACTAGCTTGTAAACCCCCCCCCCCCCCCCCCCCCCCCCCCCTCCCCCCCCCCCCCCCACCCGCCCCCCCCCCCGCCCCCCCCTCCCTAGCTTGTAAACCCCCCCCCCCCCCATTACTTCCCGCACACGCGGCACTCACAACCCCCCTGCCCACTTTGCCCCAATTGAACCTCCTTGCACATCCCAGGCTAGAAGCCCTGGTGAACCCTACGCCCCAATCTCCGCCCCGCCCCGCTACCGTCGGGCGCGTCGAGCCTACATGTCAGCCGACACCACAAAACCCTTGCGCAGCCGTGACTCCCGATCCCGCTCACCGCAGCAGGGGTTTCGCGGGACAGGGCACCTTTCAGCCACGTGAGCATCCCCCCCACCAGGGGCATGAAAAAAAACCCATGCGCACAGCTCGCAAGCCACCTGGTCAGCATGCCCCATTTGCCTCGGGCGCCACCCCCATGACGTACGCAACTGCGCAGAGACGACCCTATGGGATGGATCCACTTCTGGGCACGTCCAGCGCTCTGCAGAAGGATCCTTTGTTACCAGCAAGGGAGCAATCCTTTGTAGTGATTGGCAAAGACTCAATGGCTGTGAGCTCTCCCATTGCACAGCCAAGCACAACTGCTCTGGTTGTGGGCGAGAGGGACATGGTGCTCAACACTGTCTGAAGATGCAGCCTTGTGCAGGCACAAACACCCTATAAACCACAGGCCTGGCAGGCTCTCCTGTCCCAGCATTATCTGACATCATGATATCTGAACATAGTCCCTGGCCTCACCCACGGCTTTACAGCCTGGATACCCCCCCTCACCACCACCTTCATTCTTCCAACATGCAGTCAGTGAACTGCTTCTGTCACATATTCAATCAGAATGTGAGCAAAGAGCTGGAAAAGGGAAGATACATCAGCCCCTTATCTAGATCTGGACTGGAGTCACTTTTAGGTTGCTTCCAGATGTCCCCAATGTTCATAATCCTGAAGCCTGGCAAGCCAGGCAAATACCATCTCATTCAAAACCTATTCTTTTCATACTTCCCTTCCTCTACCATTTACTTAATAAACTTATACATTAACTTGAATGATTTCCCCACCTTTTATAGTAAATTTCTCATAGTTACTGCCCTCATAGCTAGCTTACCTCCAGGCTCTCAAAGAGCAGTTTGTGATGTGGCAGAAGCTTACTGAACCATTTCCCTCCACCTGTTTCAGTGGCATGCTTTCACTGTGCAGACTGCAGACAATCAATTCACAATTGATATAGCCCTCTGCTTTGGCTTCACAGCATCTGCTGGCATTTATGGCAATGTTGCCCAAGCTGGGGTAGATATAATAAGAGCAACAGGAATTGGACCTATTCTTTGATGGGTGAATGACCATCTATTCCTATGAATCCCCTGTTCCACCCAAGCTAATTACAACAATCTAAGATTTCAAATAGCAGCTACCATACAACAATGGGGTGGCTCAGCTGCCAAAGAAGATCAGTTCTTCTTCACAAAGAGAATACTTGTTATGATATCACATTATAACTTGCATGAATATACATGTTCATATGCTGTACTCATGCTTGCACTTGTGCAGTTATGACTCTCATGACTATTCAGATCTTTGAATTTCTATCTCTGATCACATGATCTCTTTGTTCCTTCACACTTCATGACTTCACCTGTCATAATGATCACATCTTGATCCTCTCTTCTCTTCTTTCACAACTCACACCAGTCACTCTTTCATTCCACCACATCTTATGATTCATACATGCCAGCAATGCATCTTTTATTCTTTTTATTTCCACCATTCCTGATGAGTATGATCTTATCTAGATGATCTCATCTAGATCATGATCCTGCAGAATTCTTAATGGAATCTTTGCCACAATCCTCTCCTTGATCATTCACATCTTGTGATGATCTTCAATTTTCTTTCTTTTTGCTTTCATCTCTGTTTCTGATCTTCTTAGATGAAAGCCTTATCTTTTCCTTATGGACTCTATCCTCTACCCTATGTATAGCCTCATTAATTACTATATACCCTAGATCAGTCACAACTTGATCTGTGCACTCTTCTGTACTATATATAAGAGGTTATAAGTTAGCTGTTATTTCTCAGCCTAATCCACTTGTTTACCTTTTCTACCCTGCCTTAACTGGTGGCCTAGTAATGTTAAGAACTTGTAGCTGGACTTGTTATTCACTGTTATGAATGTTGTACAATACTTAGTACTATGACTGCATGCTTGCATTGCATGAGTACTCATAACAACCCCTTTCCCTGATCACATGACATCATCCATCCCCTCACATCTTTATGCCCTTCACTCATCATGTCTTCACATCATCACACTCTCTTCTTTCACTCTTCATAACATCACACTGATCATGTCTTCCATTCCAATCTTGATTCCTTTCCCTCATTTCTGTCATTCCCTCTGATCAGTACAATCACTTATCAAGATAACATCTCAATTACAACCCTGCAGGATCTTGATGATCTCTGCCACAATCATTTCTCCTGATCCTTCATATCTTGTGATCAATCTTCCATTCTATTTTACTCCCTGCATTCATATCTGCTCTTTATCTTCCCACTCTATATGAATGCCTAACCTTTAACTCATGGACTCTTCCCTTTAATCTACTTAGCCAATAGCATTAATACTGTATATTCTAGATCCAAGACACAGCTTGGTCTGTGCTCACTCTTGTACTATATATAAAGAGATTATGACAAGGGCTGTTCCCCTAGCCTAATCCACTTGTTAGTACCTCTCCTACCCTGCCTACCAAGGTGGTCTAGTGAAGTCACAAGTAAAGAACATTATTTGCCTACTGGACCTTTACTGATTCCCTAGGAGTGAGACATTGAAGATAAAGCCACTCCTCCTCTCTGTTATGACATTGTGTGCATACTTGCATGCTCTCATGAAAACCACCACTTGTACTTTGTGTTAGCAAGTGTGTGATGACCTTTTCTAGTGCACAGGTTGCACTTTATGACCTAATGACTTTCCTGGTCATGTAATTACCCCATTCCTTCTTCACTTCATCACTCCATTATGTGTTCCACATCTTAACCCCTTTTTCTTTCTTCTTATAATTATCATGACCCTCAACCAATCATCTAGACTCTCTCCACATCCTCATGGTTGGTGCATATCTGAGATGCATCTTCCATTCCATTAATCTCCACTCTTTCCTGATCAGTACAAATCTCATCTAGATCAATTATCTAGATTATAACCTTGCAGAACCCTTGATGGGATCTCTGCCATGATTCCCTTCTTGATTATTCACATCTTGTGATGATCTTCCCCCTACATTAAATCCTGTAGGTTTTCTTATTTCTAATCTTCTTAGAAGCCTGCTTAATCTTTGCATCATGGACTACACTCTTTACTCTACTAGTATCCAGTAGCATTAATAGCATATACCCTAGATAGTAAGTCACAGCTTGGTCTGTGCATTCTCCTGTAATGTATATAAGGGGTTGTGCAAGGGCTGGTGTCCCCCCAGCCAAATCCACTTGTTCACCTTTCTCACTCTGCCTGCAAAGATGGCCTGATAATGTTTAAGGAATAACAAGTAACAAGGTAGCTATTTGCCCACCTGGTCTTCAGACTGCCTGGGAGTGAGGCATTGTCTGGATGCAGTCTCATCATCTCCTCTACCCCTATTTATCTCTGTGTGGTCATGCAAGCTCAGAACTCAGTCAAGACAGAATTCAGTCAAGATAATCTGAAGAACTATCTTTGTGAAGAACCTTTTCTTTGTGAAAAACCCTACATGATGCAAGATGAATCACTAGTCAAGCAGATGTTATATCTGTGGAAGACATAGGCATACACTGCCAGTCTACCTTATCATATTGACTTTGTTATTTATAGTTGTCCCTCCTTGCCTGCAGGCTTGGAGATGATCTTGTTGGGTGTTGTATGGAATGCCCTGAGATGGGGTGGCACCCCTGACTAGCTTTCAAGGATGGTAACCTGAAGATAACCATGCAATTACTCAAAAGCCTGACTCCTTGCCCCATGGCTCATCCATGATTATGCTAGTCTCACAGAAGCTAGTATTAGAAGGAAGTGTACTAGGTGCAATAGTCCTGATAGTACTGGTGATGCAAGAGTTCACCAAGGAGTATGAAGATCATCCTCTTCTTCTATCCAATTCCCTCTCAGCTGTCCAGCATTCTTTTCATCTGGATATTCTCTAGGATTCCATCATTGATGCCAGATTGCTTAATGGGTTATGGTAATGTATGATAGGCAGGGTTTTAGTGTTTCTCTGGTTGCTCAACACTCCCCTCCCCTCATCAAATCATCAAACCAATCCTCATACTACTGAACAGCCAATGCAAGACTTTATGAGCAAGCTTGTACCTTATCTAGTTCAGAACCCAGAATCTATGAAAGTACAGAAGACATTCTTTGAAAGATACTGAACCTTTATCAATCAAAGCCCACATGATATAATCCTCTATTGTACTGATTACTGATGTTATACCTGTGACTGTGAGAGGCTATCATTGCTAAGGTGGTCTTATTATATTCATTTACAGATATGTTAATTTAAGCCACTAGTGACATTGTGCTCCTAGTTGGAACACTATTGGGGTTATCATACATACCCACAGTCTATGGTGATACCACTTTCATTCTTAAGAATGACAACCTGGTTAACAGTCATGCAATTATTCAAGTACCTGAATCCTCACCCCACAGTACGAACATGATTATGCTATCATCATTAGAAGATAGTATTAGAAAAAAGTCAGAGCATGTTGCAAGAGTACATTGCTAGAAAGGACTTGCAAGAGTAGTCCTGGAGTTTAGTCCTGAAAATAGCCTGCCTCAGTCCTCTCCTCATTTCATCTCTCATTCCCTGCTGTTCAGCACTCTTTCTTTTCAGATATTATTTCTAGGATTCATTGTTTGTCCCTGATCATTTGCTGGGTTGGTTGGGTTAGTTGGTAGTGCAGCAGAACTTTTCAGTTCTGCAACATTCACCCACTGCTCTTCATTGAGTTCTGGGAGTAAGACATTGTCCTGAAAATAAAGCTAACCCTTATTCTTTCCTCTCATCATTATTCATATTGTACTTATCATGTTGCACTTCCTAGGAAAACACTATACTTCTAAACACACAGTCACAACTTGAGCTTGATTCACAGACACCATATAGGGTCTTGCCACATAGAGCATATAAACACAAAGATAGGAGATGAAGTATGATGGATAAGAGTAGGAGTAATATTCTTAAGGTCTCAACCTACTAGAAGGTGAATAACTAAGTGAATTAGACTGAAGGGGATCAGTTGAATACATCTCATATTTATACTACAGAAAGATGTGCACAGACCAGGTGACATCATAGATAAGAAGATAACAAGAATAGAAAAAAGAAGCAGAAATTAATACCTTGAGTTCTCAAGGCATTAGAATGGAAGAGAAGTAAAAAAGCAATAAAAATGAAAGAAATGCTTCTTTAATAAATGAAAATGAAAACAGGCTGTGCCCATGAGGCTGTTATGAACTTGTAATGATATTTGGCATGATGACTACTTGCTTGCATGCACAAGTGCTTACTCATAACTTATGAAATCCCTAATTACATGATCTCACTATCCCTTCATATCTTTATACCCTCACCTTATCACATGTGTCACATCTATCACCCTTTTCCTTGCCTCTTTTTCTGGTCAGGTGACAATCCTGCCTCTTCATCATACTGTTACACCCTTACTTGATCACATCTCATTACCTCCCCTTTTTTTTTACAAACTCACACCAATCATTTTAGATCTTGCCACATCTTATAGTGTCCACATCCTTCTTATCTCTGTTCTTACCCCTTGATTGATATGATCCTTGTTACAAATTGTATATGATACTTAGTACTATAACTGCATGCATGCATTGCATGAGTACTTCTTATAACCTTTCCCTGATCACATGACCTCTCTGTTCCTTCACATCAGTCACACCTTTTACCCTTCATATTGATTACAATCACAGATTCACCTCTTCACACTCTTCACGAACTCACACCAATCACTCTTCTATTTCAATCACCTCACCTTTCTCATCTCTGTCATTCCCTCCAATCAGTATGATCATTCTCACAAACCCTGCAGGACCCTTAATGGGATCTCTGCCATGATCCTCTCCTTGATCTTTCACATCTTGTGATCAATCTTCCATTGTAAGATACTCCCTGCACTTCATCTCTGCTTTGTTTCATTCTGATAGATGAAGATGCCTAACCTTTCCCTTATGAACTATACCCTTTACTCTAAGCACTAATAGCATTAATCCCTTATACTTTAGACCCCTAGTCACAGCTTGGTCTGTGCACCATCATATAATGTATTGTTGAGTGACCAGAGAAACACTATACACAACCCTGCCTATCTTTCATCACCATAATCTGTTACGAATTGTGTACGATACTTAACAATACAACAGTACAATGACTGCTTGCTTGCATGCACGAGTACTATTCATGACTAATCCCTGATCATGTGACTTCCCTCGTTCCCTTCACATCATCACATCTTCACCCTTCACGTGTATCACATCTCCTATCTCTTCCTTCACCTCTTTACAAATCACCGATCACTCTTCCATTCCGATCATGATCACCTTACCTCTTTCATATCCACCCTTACCATCTGATCGGTACAATCACTCATCGAGATTGCATCTCGATCATGACCCTGCAAGATCCTAGATGGATCTCTGCCACAATCTCCTCTCCGATTAGTCACATCTTGTGATCAATCATTCCCTATACCCTAGTCCCTGCACTTTCATATCCGCTCTTCCATTCTGATATATGAAGTGCCTAATATTTCCCTCATGGACTCTTCCCTTTAATCTACTTATCCAATAGCATTAATACCGTTATATCCTAGACCCAGTCACAGCTTGGTCTGTGCACTTTCCTGTAACGTATATAAGGGGTTATGAGTACAGGCTGTTCCCCCAGCCTAATCCACTTGTTTCCTCGTGTCCTACCCTGCCTACCAAGGTGGCCTAGTGACAACAGATCAAGTAAGGGATGGTATT
>JBBPJS010000975.1:0-12694 GCA_038088835.1 Singerocomus rubriflavus | reverse complement strand
GCTCGAGCAAGTACTGTCGCACGGCTCTACGAAATGCACCGCATGCTCCCAGTATGTCTTTGGCTTCGGCAGGTCTCTGGATAACCTCCCTCTGGCTCGTCATATACGCCGTCAAATATTCCATCAGACGACAAAAATCTCTGCTACCACTTTCACATAACCGCAGACCGACCATCGAGGTCACAGTGAAACATTTGAGCATACGTCTGAAGACAGAAGCTTTTAATGTCGTCCACGATAAGCTATCTAGCTGGCTCTCTCCAAATAAGTCTCGAATCTTGAGGCATGTCTTACTGCGGTTGTATGATTTGGGTAGCCTCGTTGGTATCATCGGGATGCTGCTTGGGTTCTACTTGCTGCTCTTGACAGCCGCGTCGTTGTCATCGGAAATCCTGCGCACGAAATGGGACGATCGCCACAGCGCCAGCACAGTCACGAAGCGGGGACTGGATTACATCGGCGAAACCACATCTGTTTCACCTGCGTCTCATGCGTGGAGGATTAACCCAATTGTGAGCATTCCGTTAAGTGTTTGAGGTGAGGATAGCTCAAATTTATTAGATACCGGGGTTGACTGTTCCGCTCAATCATTTACCCTTGATTCTAGTGGCATTGACCGTCAGCCAAATTGTACATGAAACCGGGCACGCCATCACCGCAGCGCTGTAGGTAACTCGACAATGTTCAGATAGTAAGAAGTTAACATTGTAGTTAGCCACCGCATACCGATGCTCTCCTGTGGAGTTGCTGTCACGTTTTGCTTACCATCTGCGTTTGTCGCTCTCCCTACTGCTCGGCTTGAAAAGTTGCTTCCTCGTGACCGCTTGCAGATCATATCTGGCGGGTGTTTCCACAACTTTGTACTCTCGTGTTTGTTGTTTTCCGCAGCTAGGTTGGGAGTAGGTTTCCTGCCTACATGGTTCTTCTTCCAGGATATTTCTCCTCTGGGGAGGCTTATAGTTGGCGTTGACTACGTTGGTGTAACCGACTTCTCAGCTGTTCATGTTCTGAATGATTTTAGGATTCACCATTGGCGACACACCTCCCTGTTGGCACTCTTGTCACCAAAGTAGATGATTTTCCGATGACCTCTGTGTCGTTGGTTGATTCTTGGGACCACTACCTGCTTTCCCCTACTTCAGGCTCTATGGAGGGCTGGTGTACCGACGAGACTCTGCTAAATAAATCATTCGGTGAGTGGTCAAACATGTTGTCTGCATGGTGGGTACTTATTCTTTATAAAAGCACCGGCGTGTATCAGCACTGGATCATTCTCCTGTTTCGTATCGAAGATGGATGAAACTGTGCAGTATGAATTAGATCCCGTCAACATATTCACAGATGACTTGCCACGGTGCAATACCTCCATGGAATGCTTGTCGTCTTCATCCTGCGTGGTGCCTCGTCATGATCAGCGACTCGTACGGATATCGGTTGTAAGGAACCATTTAGGTACTACGAGCATCGAAGATACGATTGTTTGGAAAGGTCCGAAGGAGGAGATTTGGGAACAGGGTATGTGAATATTTGCAATCTTTTATGAATCCGTTGAGACGATCTCTCTTTTATTTCAGTACAAGTCAGCAATTTGCGTCCCCGCTTTCCTCTTGTGTCATCCAAGCTTCCAAAACTCGCATCTGCTTTCTACGAGTGCGTGGTGTTGTGATTTGCTTAATACGATAGCAGACAAGACTCCATACAGGTATATGATGATTGCAAATCTTTCCCTCTATCTCGTGAACATGCTCCCGATCACAGCGTTGGATGGATATCAATCACTGGTTGTATTATTGAAACACCTCTGCCGGCCGGTGAACGATGACCCGCAGAGCATCGATCTCGAGGCTCCCAACCCCACCACAACACGGATAAGTCGGGCAGGAAGAGTGCAAAGAGCATGTCGGACATTCATTAGTTTCTCGTCGCTCCTCCTGATAGTGCTATGTGGACTGTTGGGTATCATCAGTTCGGCCATGAGATGATATCGCTTGCTTCTCGGACTAGCAAAGCGAAGTTGTCCCACATCATGACAAGGTTTTGAAGTAGTGAACTGCTTTGAGCGCAACAGTTAACACCCATCTCCGAGCAACTTCAAGGCGCTAGCTCATCGCGTCCAACACTCGTTCAACTCTAATGACAATTCGCCATCTCACCTTCATCACTCGACACTTGACATCCGTGACAGCGTCCAAAGCACCCCGATGCCATGCCAGCAATCCGACCAACAATATATGGGGCTTACAGTGGAGTCTCGTGATTAGCACACGATGCGTGCCTACAGTGCGTGGGCAATAAACATGGACCTATGTGCTGTCATACACTGTAACCCCTCCATCTCCTCATGTGCTCACTCTCTCATAAGTTGCGAGAAAGAAAAAGCATACCAAGTGCAGGATAGTTTATTTTTTCTTTACTGGCTGGGCCAAGTCCACGACATTCAAGCCTATAAAGTGTGGCGTCGTTACCGCGCAGTCCCGGGAACATGGCAAGCCTACGCAGACATACCTGGTGGGAGACTCTGTTTGAGCTTTTCAGCCTTGTCTGGATCGTCGATGGAGAGAGTGTAGAGATATCTTGAGCACCGGACTTTGAACTTGGTCTGAGCCTTGCCGGTAGGCGTTTTTGCAGCGACCTTCTTTATCCGGGCCTCTGAGGTTGGACATGCAGTACGCGCAAGAATGAGTGTATGTTCGCTCAACCTGCAGATTCACTTCAACACTCACGCGTAGCATCTTTCCGCCGTGCGATCTCGATGAATTGTTTGATATCCCGGATTTCCTTGGGCTACATAAAACATCAAGACATACCAGACGAGGCGTATGGAAGTGCCACATACCATAGTGAAAGGGGATTTTGGCGTTTCGTCTGTGCTGTCCTCGAAACTTCAATTAGGTGTATGAGTGGCTGAACTCTAAGTTGCTAGTTTTACCGGGATATTCCGAGGTTGTTTCACACCACTCCCGCCCCAAAAAAGTGTTTTACAAAAAAGCCCTGTTAGAGGGTTAAGGTATCACTTGCTAAGGTAGTCAGGATAAAATGATGAGACAAGGCTACAAGATCGAATGGTCACTACATGTCATGGTAAATAATATGAAAGGGCCATCGCGAGAATATGATAGTCACAGGTGTCCATCATCATGACAGTTTATCCCTGCGCGGGGAACCGACAGAGGAGGCACCCGATGTACTGGTTGAATCGCTAACCACGGAGGAAGCTGCTCTGTTGATACGGCTACGGAGCCTTTCTACCTCTCGTTCCAGGCTAAACGCACTATGAGCATCCGAGGATACTTCGATGGGAAGCAGACTTACGTTAGAGTACTTTGTTTGGCTTCGGCGGCTTGAAGCTCAAGCCGACGGTTGACGCGACCTAGCTCGCTTTCAGAGGATTGCTGCAACTTCATTGTTAGCGGGGAGACTAACAAGATTAGGGTCGACAAACCGCTCTATCAAGTTCCATGCGGAGGGTTTGAATCTGAGTCTCAGCAAGTTTCCGGTCCCCTTCTAGCTTCAAACGATGGCGTTCGCTCTCTTGGAGCTGCAGTTGGATATCCCTGACCGCTTTGTCAGAAGAACGAAGTGGTGTGGTGTGTCTCTTGTCGTTGGTGGTTTCGTTGAGCTGAGTAGTCAGCTCCTCGACGCGAGCCTGCAGCTGACGAATAATCGCATTTGGTTGGGGCATGGTAGTATACGATTTCGTTTCCAGGTCCACGATCCGGACATTCAGGTCCTTGACTTGTTTCTCTAACTGGGCCTGTTCGGGAGAGTAAAGAAAACATCCCAGGAGCGAGGAAAGGTTTGCATACGTTCTTTCTATCCAGCTCTGTATTTTCGATACGGATTTTATCAAGCTCCAACTGGCTTTCTGCAGCATGGCTTTCCGCAGCTTTCATGCGGCCAAAGGCCATAGAGACACGATCTTCCTGCTCTTCCAGAGAGCGCTCAAGATCCTGCTTTTCGAGCTGGAGTTTCTGTAACTCTCGGTCTGATGTCACCTTGCTAGCATCAATGTGGTCCAGCTTGATGCCCTCCAGTTCCGCCTGCAGTGAACGCCTTGCCTTTTGGAGCATCGCGCGGTCTGCCTCTGCATCGTTCAAAACGCTTCTTAGCTCGCGGACTTGAGAGTGGAGAGAAACAATTTGCGCTTGTTGATCTGACTGCACCGCGGTAGAGGTTTCATACGCTTTTGTCAAGTCTGCTATCTTGGTGTCCATACGCTCTTTCTCTCTCTTCCACCCACTGCCGTTGTAAACTTCCTCATCGAAACGTAATTGCAGTTCGTCATAGTCGGAATGGATCTTGCGGTTATCTTCACGAAGCCGGGTCATGGTGTCACGCTGAGATTGGAGCTCTGGAATTTGATGAGAAACTGATCGAGAAGGAGCGCACAAACTACCTTCACTAAGTTGGGCAAGCTCGGCTACGAGTAGATCAGCGTTCCCAATGTCCTCTTATGTGATCATAAAATGAAGATTACCTTGATACTTCTTCCGCGTTTGATCACCAGCAAAGTCACGCTCGGAAAGGTCCTTTTGGTGCTGAAGACGCTCGTCTTGAAGTTGTTGGGCTAAGCGACGTCTATGAATACCGAGCTCAGAGGATTCTCGATCCTCCTCTTCGATCTGTTGTTCTAGTTCTCGGAGTTTATGTCCCGTGGACTGAAGCCTCTCTTCGATCATCTTCTTCTCGGTAACAAGGTCCAGGTGGGACTTCTCCAAGTCGGTAAATGCACGACGAGCTATCCATAATCAGCACATACGATGTACGGAGTACTCTACTCACCAAATGTTTCCGCCTGTTCTGTCCTTGCCAGCGCAATCTCTAGGTCTTGAAGCTTGGCATTGTTCATCGTCAGCTTTTGCTTGTACGATTCGACTGCCTCTTGGAGCTCTTCAACCGTGAATCAGCCAAGGTTTGGGGCTTGGACCAGCAACATCACGCACCCGACTGTATTGCGATCGCAGTCGCCGATGTTATCTGTAGCTCTTGTAGCTCCGTTTGAAGCTGCTTCTGGGCACCTGCTAATTGTTAGCGTAGATTTACTACTAAAGGCGAACAATCATACCAATTGCATCGTTCTTGGAGGCAATCTCGACATCCAGACGGTCGTGCACACTGGTTAGTTCTTCTCGAGTTCGTCTTCGGACCTCTTCTAATTCGACTTGCAAATTATGTTGCTGAATTAGCTGTCGAGTACATAAGTTATGGGTGCTGCGGCTCCACGAAACTTTGGAAAGACGTACGAGAGCTTTACGTGACTCTTCGAGACGAGCTGTAGGCTCATCTCTGAGGGTAGAAGACTTCGTTGAACCTGAATTCTGGGTAACAGCGGAAAACTGGCGCGCGAGCTCCTCTTCAGCAACTCGAAGTTCGTGGACAAGGCGAGAGCGGAATGATTCGTCCATTGGCGTATCCTTCATAATGAAGTTGAGCAGTTCGTTATGTTGGCGCTCGACCTGTGCCTTGATCGTTGCAACCATCTGTTGCACAGTTTCCGTGTCCTGAAGTTTCTCTTCCAGCTGCGCTATCTTCAACGAATATTCGCGCTGTAATGATACGTTCGACGGGTTGGTAACAATGTCCTCTCCAAGCTTTGCTAGTTCGCTCTCCAGAGTGTCCTTTGACTGCTGTATTGCAGACAATTGATCTCGCGTCACTTCCAACTCGCTCTTGACTCCGTTAAGATCTGCTTGGAGGCGACGGTTAGAAGACTCCGCTACTTCCCTGGACTTCCGCTCAGACTCCAGGGCCGTAAGAGCCTTTAGCGCCCTTTCCTCATTCGCTCGAGCCGTCTTCTCGATGGCACGGAGCTCGACCTGTTCCATCTTGTTCTCGCGTACAAAGTCTTCGGCTTCACGTGTTAATGCCAACTTTGCCTTCTCCAGAGACCGAATGTATACTGCATTCTTCTGGAGTTCTTCCTGGGCATCTTTCAGCTGCTGATCTGTGACTTTCTTCGCCTTCTCGAGTACGTGGACATGCTCGACAATCTTCTTGTCCTGTCTCGACTCTAGTTGTTTGGCCTCCCATTCCTTGTTCTTTAGGTCGGTAAGAGCCTTGTTGAGGGCCGCGTCCATCTTGGAGAGACGGTCGTGGTCCAGAGTAAGCTCCCTCTTTTGATTGGCTGCGACGTGGTGAAGCTGTTTGTACTTGGCCGATTCGGCCTCCAGCTGTCTACGGGCTTGCTCCAATTGGCGTTCAAGAGCGTGAGCTCCCCTCTCCAACTGTAACACCGTGTCCTCGAGTTCGTGATTCTTGGACTGAGACGACGTGAGATGTCGTTCCAGGGACTGAAGCAGTTCGGGTTAGACTCGACAAGGTGTTTAGCCTGTGGGATCAAATACACTACCTCTTTGGCCCTTACCGCCTCCGCGAGCTGAGAATCCGAGTCAATTTGCTTCGTTCGGAGTGTCTGCAGCTCCGATTCCAGTGTTCTTTTCAGTTTCTCCGTCGTCCCCGCTGCAGCTTCCGCCTTGGTGGATCGTTCGTTGGCGGCCCTTTCGCGCTCAAGAAGCGACGTATGCGAACTCTCGAGTTGGGTGTACTGACGACTAACCCTTTCCATCTCGAGCTTGAGTTTGCTCTCATTATCAAGAGCAGCTTTCCGGAACAGGTTCAGTTGACTCTGGAGGTCTGCAACCTGGCGCCGCAGGTCAGCAAGCTCTTCGTCTTTGCTCTTCTCGACCTCGCGTCGGCGTGTCTCCTCCGTGGTCTTTGTTTCCATCAGCGCCCGGAGCTCGTCCAGCTCTTCTTGTAATTTGGCCTTGGCGGTCGACGTACGATCTGCGTCCACCCGGTACGCATCCAATTCGGCCCTTTGTTTCTCCGTCAAAGCGCGGACTTCGACAATGTCCTTTTGAAGTTGGGTACGTTCTCGTTTCGAGGCAGTAGCCTCTGAAGCAAGACGGACGATGTCGTCCTCTTTCTTCTGAAGCATAGTAGAGTAGTCATTGGCAGCGCGGGTCAGCTCGGAGACTTGGACCTTGGCTTGTTGCGAACCCCTTTCGAGCTCCTCAACTTTGGAGTTGAGTAGTTGTCTGGAAGACGAATCAGCCCTATGTCATGAACATTTGCGTTTCAACACTCACATCGTGCGCAGCTCCGTGCCTAGCTTGGACTGCAATTCATTGATAGACGCCTCGGAACGATCTTTGAGTCGGGTAAAGTCTTCGTCGCGCTCGGATACCAGAGTCGTAAAGTCCACATTCAACTTTTGCAGCTCATCGCGCTCGTCCTGGAGTTGTTGCATGCCAGCTTCCATCGTACCAAGAAGGTCCGCAAATTCAGCCTCTTTTTTCTTCCATTCATTCTGTACACCCTCGAGCCGTACGAGGTGCTCGGCAGCTTGATCAAACGCTTGCCGAAGGTTCTCGTGCTTCTCGTCCGTCTCCTTTTGCTGGAGCAACGCTCGATCCAGTTGCGAATCAAGAACGTCGAGATCAGCATGCAGAGCGGCAATCTCCTCTTCCAACTGGACCTCTCGCTGCTTGCTCCGTTCGAGTAAAGAGTCCTTGTCAAGCGTAAGAGCACGCTCTGCCTCGAGTTCCTTGATGATTTTCTGCTTGTCTGCTTCCAGCGACATCTTCATGTTTTCCAGGTTCTCCTTCTCCCGCAGGTCTCTCTCAGCCTGTTCCTTGATGAGCTGTAACTCCATTTCTTTCCGCCGAAGTTCCTCGTCGTTCCGCGTAGCAGCTAGCAAGGGTCGGATCTATGGTTTCGTCGCCGTCAGAGAGTAAAGCCAAAAGAGTGACCCTCGAACCTTTGTGTAGAGTTGCCACCACGGCCAATCCTTCAGCTCGGCATACACCCGAGCATTGCGTTGAATAGTCCGAATAGCAATGGCACGATTAAGAATTTTCTTCATCTGTCTTCGTGCAGAGAACTTGCGAGCCACAGCCTGCAACCTCGAGAAAACGTCGTACAACAGTGCATCTCGACGCTCTTCGAGTTCGGCAAGCACGCCCGCTTTGAAGAAAATCTTTGACGTGCCGACCCGATAGAGCTCTTTGTCAAGTTCTAGAGCTTCTACCATGCGGAGACAAGCTTTACGACCGTCCATGTACCCACGTGGTATAATTCCAGGTGTCATGATCTCATAGCGTTGCCGGAACTCGACAAAGGGCAGTCGGTTGGGGTAACCGAGCCTAGCAATCCGGATGCCCTCCAGTACACCATTACACCGCAGCTGGTCAAGAACAAGCGGTACATCCACCCTTCCTGGCTTCTTGTTGACGTTTGGAACTATACATCGAACGAAATGGGGCTGAGTAGCGTGCAGCTGGGTCATCAACAATACCAGCTGTTCTTTGTGTCTTTGAGCTACCGTACGGAAAGCACCCTTCTTGACACCGCGCTTCTTTCCCAAGGAGAACCCAACGCTCGAAGAAGGCAGTTCAGAGAGCGAACCTGCATAGTCTTGGAAAAGAGAGGCAACGTAGGACTGAGTGGATGCGGCGAGAACTCGTGTGAGGTTGTCGTTCAGTGGATCCTTGTTCTTCTCCAACCAACCATCGGTACGGTACTCGACTCTCCCAGCATAATGGGTGATGATGAAACCTTGCTCAAATTTGGGGAGACTATACTTTGTACGACCAGGATGTGGTTGTTCTCCGGGAGCTAGATCTCCACTCCACAATGAATGCACTTTCTCGGTAAAGGTGAGATCCGTGGCTTTGGGCATAATGCACTCCTCATCCAAACAGCTGAGGATACCGATTATGCTGCCGCCCCCTTCAATGAGGTCGATGGTCGGTTGCAAGTCAAGCTTGAAGTTCACGTAGTCCCATTCAATACCTTCGCGAGAATATTCCTCCTGCTCAAGGACGAACATGTGATGGTTGAAGAATTGTTGGAGTTTCTCGTTGGTGAAGTTGATGAGAAGTTGCTCGTACGTGTTGACCTCAAAGATCTCGAATCCCGCAATGTCCAGTACACCGATGAACGTCGACTTGGGTGTTGGCCGATCGAGGGCGCGATTGATGCGCTCAACCAGCGCACCAAACGATTTTTCGTACAGTGTTTTTGAAAGAGCGGCGAGCTCATCCAAAGTCTGTTGACCGGTCCGCGCCTGTGTCACCCATTCTCTTCCAGCAAGCACTCTGGGTCGCAAGACAGCTTTTGTGAACTCCGTCAGCGGGATTCCCAAGAGATGACAGACACGCTCTGCTTGAGAAGGATCCGCCATAACGGCATCGTCAGCGCGGGTAGATGTGATGGCGATATTGCCAATGTGGAGAACTGCTGCTACGATCCGAAATAGATCATACTGCTCAGCTTGAGTAAAGCCGACGACGTCGAGAGCATTCTTGAAATCGGGTCAACGAACCAACCTCGTGTACGCAAGGTCGACTTACAATGAGGGTATCCCAGTCATCCCGATCATTGACGCCATCAATCTCTCTCCTGCTCCGGTCCAAGAATTCGTAGTCCTCAATGTTCCCATCGAGTAGCAGCGAATCTGAAAACCAGTAAATGATATAAAGATAATACGAGGCATTATCCCTCTTACCCCTCAAAGAACCGCTGGTGGACATTAGCTGGTAGAACACGTGGAAATTCCGTTCGGCAGGACTCCGCACCACTACTCGACTCTTCTCCAGCAAGTACCAGTCAATGTTGGCCCCAGAGATACTCCCGTCAGGAGCGAAACTAATGCGGATGAATTTGCCGAATCGACTCGAGTTGTTGTTCCGTTGCGTTTGTGCATTCCCAAAGGCCTCGAGGATAGGGTTCGCTTGAATGATCTGTCGCTCCAACAGGCCGAGTCGTTCTTTGGCAGTCGTGGTAGTCCCAAGCCCTGTTATTGACATATTCTTGTTCCTGTTTCTAGGCAATCCAACTGATGGTATCGTTGAATACGAGGATGTCATGGATGGCGTGTGCGTGTGCGATGAGTTGGGAAGTTGGGCATCCGTTGCAATGGCCGAAAGATATTGAATAACTTTCTTTGTGCTTTCCGTCTTACCAGCTCCTGACTCGCCACTACCCGGACAAGTGATCAGTGACGACGTCACGGTCAATGGCACGGATTCAACGGACGTGATGAGGATGCTCTGATTCTCGCCTTCGTCTTGCATATTTATCCACGCACGTTCTGTGACTGCAAATATATGCGGTGGGTTTTCGTCCCGTCGTTTGTTGCGGTATTGTTGAATGATGGCATCGGTATAGAGTGGCAAGTTCTGGTAAGGATTGATGGCAACCAAGAATAGGCCGGAATAAGTCTGGTGTGAGTGTCAGTTGGTAACCGGGAAGAGAAACGCGTCATAGACGTCCAGGAGCAATGTGGTACGCGTCAGCAGACGCGACTTGAGAATGGAGAACAAACGCACGTAAATTGCTCCAGACCCATACCTTAGACGGAGATTGTGAACAACACTGGCTTCGTTCAGAAACGTGAGGTCTGCAATGTCGTCTACGCGGTCAAACTTGGGGGGATTCATCTTGGATAGAGCATAGAGCGGAACTCGGCGTATCTGGACGCAAGATAAGGAGGGGTGGCAAAGTGACTATGAGAATACCTACCTCTCCGCCTGAAGACATGATGATCTCGGCGGTCTCTTGATCTTCTTGATGGACCCAGCCAGCAAGATAGCCCTCCTTCTCGTCCGGAACCCAAACCCATTTCTTCTCGTTGAACTCGGCTTGAAGGGCGGCGGCACGGGCAGCCTCTGCACTATGAGAGTCTCGTAGTCCGTTCATGTCTGACGGGACAATCCGGGGTCGAGAAACGCGTGTTTGGGAATACGAGCCAGAGTGAAGGTGACTCGACGGGTGCAATCAACAGACGTTGCACTTGCACTGGGTATCAGCGTGAGAGATCGTCAATCGAGCGTCGCTATCGTGAGTACTGGCGCGAATGCAGACAAACTATGAGTAGAGAATTGAGTACCAAGTTGGTGCCAGATTCAAAGGAGGACCAAGTTGAGTTGTAGTTGCCCATCTCGCTCGTTTTGGCAACAACTTTGTAACGTCGCGCAGAAAATACAGCAACTCGCCATCATTTGGCCTCACACAGTAACAAATGCTTTGGGTTCTTGAAATTGGCCGTATACACCCACACAGTGTATCAAAATGACCCAAACGACGATCGTGTTTCGTCCAAGAGTGGGCCAGACTCTGCATGATCACAGCAATCGCAACCGTTTGTCGGGAAAACCTGTGTGTCGGCACTTCATACCGCTGATGAGTCGGGTTCATGGTTTTCGGACACTCGGTAATGATTGGCCTCCTTGGGACCCATCACAGCCATGTTCCTGCAAAGCAACCAAGCATACGTACGTCAAGGTTTCGTATTGCTCGCAAATGGACAGCCGCGCCAGAAACACAGAACAAAAGCCATGCGATTCTGTACGCTCTTTGTTCTCGGTGTCCTTGTGGACGTGGAGACGGGAACGGGGCCCCTCACATGACGTTAATCGTTCTTATCATATGAACTTCTCGACCTCGCTGGGCGATGAGTTTATATCAACCATGTTCATCGCATTATTGTTTTCTGCAGGCGACGCCGACTGTAGTTTGGATCTCGTCGGGAAGGAGAGCGTAGGTCGGATGAGAATGCCTGGGAATTCGGCTCTACTGGAGCTCTTCTAGATTTCCGATGCTCATTCGTACCGACAATAATGGCACTACAGCAACAGGCCCAGCACCCCGAATCCCGGGATAAGTTAGGCGAGACACAGGTGAGCGGTCCTACTTGGTTGGTCTCGTTCATGGCGTGTGTACAGCATGCCCACCACTTCTGCGTGCTAGCCCAAGAAAGGTGTCAACGGTGGACGTTGCATCGGCGCTTTTTTTTTCTTCAGGAAACCTTCTCGAGGCGTCACCAAAAGAAGATGGTAACCCCAGAACCACTCGAATCAACATGGAGCACGGCAACAGCCTTGTCAGCGCGTGTGCAACACGTTTTTATAGGGTGGACCCTCAATCAACAACAGGATCAATTAGCTTGTTCGCCTTCGTGATAAGAACCCCCTGACGTCGCGCGTCTACCGAGCCCTCCCACCCTCTATTGAACCCCCTCCTCGTTCACGCTGTTCACCCCCTTCCCTTGATCAAGATGGATGGAGACCCCGTCTTCCAGTGGATTCTCGGGGACGACGATCGACTCGCCCTGCCTCCCGTCGATGAGGATTTTTACGGTCTCAAGGATTTGTGAGTCATCGATCCATGATTAATTTAATCATGGCCTCACATCCGCTTCAGTTCTAGTCTCTGCGTTCCGACGGATCCCCGTATCAACCCAAAATACAGCGAATCGAATGGCCTGCTACTGGCCGACACACTCGATGCCAATACCTTCTCTCACAGAACCCCGCCAAGTGCTGGACAAAATACAAATATGTTCCTTCCGACTCCTGATGTGGGTATAATCACTCTCATGCTCAAAGTAGATACTAAAGATACGCACTAGCCTTCACAATCACACATTGCTTCTTCTTCCTATGAGAGTTTGTTCCCTCCCGCGCTCTCTCCGGACTCGTCCCCCACCAGTGTTGGGTCCTCTACCCCGTGGTTGAGGACCCCCCAAACGGATCCGTCCGTCGCAAACGTGGATGCCCTGTGGCCCTGCTCGGAGAGAGGTGAACGCTCATGCTCCACAATTCATTTTCTGGACGAGTCTGGCAATAGTCTCGAAGACATCCCGCCCCAAGACATGATGCTGGAGGACATTGTCTGCACGCCCGACATCACT
>JBBPJS010000974.1:0-12697 GCA_038088835.1 Singerocomus rubriflavus | reverse complement strand
GTCCAGCACTCTCCTATTCCGGATATTATCTCTAGGATTCATCGTACCGTTCCTGGTCGTCTGCCGGGTTGGTTGGTTGTGTGGTTGGGTAGACGGAACTCTTCGGTTCCGCAACACATGGTCTGTGCACTATCCTGTAACATATATAAGGGGTTATGAGTACAGGCTGTTTCCCCAGCCTAATCCACTTGTTTCCTCGCGTCCTACCCTGCCTACTAAGGTGGCCTAGTGACAACAGATCAAGTAAGGGATGGTATCCACCTGGCCCTCTTAATTGAGCCTCAGAAGTGAGCCATCTGAAGATAAAGCTAACCTTTATCCTCCCCTCCTTATCGTACCATCGTACTAGTCCCTCATACCACCGAACCACCAACATATTGGCCTACGAGCAAGCTCATTCCCCGACGAAGTACAAAACCCAGTACCAAGTAGAATGAAAGACATTCTTTGGAAAATAACCGAACTCTTATCAAATCCACATGATGGAACTCTCATCATAACATTTCTGATGTTATACCTGCAATCCTGAGAAGCTCTCACTGCTGAAGGATCTTATCATATTTGTACCAAGGACTATTAGATATTTAAGCCACTAGTGACACAGCGTCCTAGTCAGAACATGCTTGGGGTTATAGAACATATCCTCACATCTATGGTAACACCGTCTTTGTTCTCAAGGATGACAACCTGGTTAACAGTCACGCGATTACCCAAGTACCTGAATCCTTGCCCCATGGTATAAACATGATTATACCTTTCCCATTAGGGGTTAGGTATTAGGAGGAAGACAGAGCATCATTGCAAGAGTACGATTGCTACCAAGGACTTGCAAGAGTAGTCCTGGTGTTCTAGATACAGAAGACCCTCTGATGCGCAGTCCTTTCCTTTATTTGCAGACCTCAAGACTGTTCTAGTCATCCCTCTTCTATCCGACATTATGGTTTAGCCCCATACCGAGATCTCTGATTGTCTGCCAGGTTGGTTGGGTTGTTTGGCAGAGTAGCATAACTCTTTGGTTCTGCAACACCCAGCAACATTATCAAGGTCCTGCAGACGCTAAACAAACTCCAGCACCAGACTTCAAAGTTAGTGATCAGGTTTTCGTCAAGGCCAAATACTTCATTATCACATATCCCTCCAAGAAACTCTCTGAAAAGAACCTCAGATCTTTTGATATTATTATGCAGGCAGATACACTCTTCTTCACACTCCATCTCCCAGAGAACATAAAGTCTGTACATCCAGTCTTCCATGTCTCCCAATTAGAACCCACACATCCAAACATCATTCCCAACTGCATGCAACCTCCTCCACTCCCAGTTGAAGTTGACAGTGAACCAGAGTACGAGATCTCCAAGATCTTGGACTCAAAGATAGACCGATGAAGAAAGAATTGCAAGCTTCTGTACCTGGTCTGCTGATCCAGATACAAAGGAACTGATGAAGAAACTTCGTGGTTACTTGCAATGGAGCTAGACCACACCTCAGAGCTCATCTCAGACTTCCATCTCCAGTATCCAGAGAAGCCTGGACCTCACCACACTTGACATGAATGAAAGTCACATTGTAAGGGGACTACTACAGTATCTCTACATTGAGAATACCTCCAAAGATGTTCTCTGACACCTCCGACCCTTCTCCGTCCTCTTCCTCATTCCCCTCCTCAGTCCCCTCCTCGTCCTTCTCGCTGCTCTCATTCTCGTCATTAGGGTAGACCTCCGTGATCTTAAGGTCTACCAGGGTCTCCACTACACAAATCAGGCAATCCAGCTTACCTGCAATCATCTCATGGTGGCTGGTGATCGCCCTTGCAACCAACTCCACACACTCCCTTACCTTCAATTTACCCCCCATCTCCTCCAACTGGACCTTCTTCCAGGGCACCTCCATTTCCTCTTTGTTGTGTGTCTTCCTCTTCCTCTTCACCTCCATTTTCTCCTTCCTGGGGCATTTGCACCATGCCTTGACTTGCTGGCACTCCTCACATGAAGTGGCCTTCTCAGAACCAAGAGTGCAGTCTAGCCCCCAGTTCTCACACCTTCGGCACACTGGCGCTGGCTTTGCTTGCCCCTTTCCCTTGCTGGAGCTCTGCACCACCGCAACTTGCTCTGCCTGTGCTCCATCAGCACCATCCATTTGCAACAAAGAGAGTACTCACCCTTTTCTTGGCTGCTGCCTTAGCCTTTGCTCGATGCCTCGTATCCTCCTCTGCCCACTTCCTAGCTGCCTCCTCTGCTCTCCTCCACTCCTCTTCCTCCCTCCTTGCCTTCACATGCCACCTCCACTCCACAGCCTTCACCTCCCACAGCTGGTCGTTATCATTGGCACACTCTGCCAATCGCTCATCACTCCATATCTTGATGTCTGCAAAGTTGGACATGGTAGTTGTTTTCTAAGAAGTTGTCCATGGATCACTTGGACTTTATACTATGCAGGTAACATCCCACCCTGCTGGTTAGTTTTTTTTAGACTTCACAATCAACAGAGTCATGTGATCCTTAGTGGCCTTCAAGAGTTCAGGCCTAAAAGGGGGATACTGTCATATTCTATGTTTTGAGTCAACTCTGGTACTTCTGTACCATCTCTGTTGTACCTCTGGTCCATCTCTCCTCTGTTCTTCTGTACCTACTCCGTTTGGACTTGTACTTAGTGTTCATCCCTGACTCTATCCCTGTTACATTCTCCTATGTCACTCATACCTTACATTCCATTTCCTGCTTAGTTAAAACTCTGATACTGGTGCTTGCTTAGAAGCACAGCTCCAAGGCTGTGCTCCAGCATAGTCTTACCTCTGACCCCTCCAGTACATACTGTAACCCAACTCTGGACTTAGTTATCTGAGTACCTTTATATATAAACTCCGTAGTTACAACTTGTATACCTTAGTTTGAATATTGACATAACCTGATGCTCTTCCCACTTGTTCTCTAAGTCATTGACCAATTTCTCCAATTACCCCCTCCAACCTTCAACCTCTGACCCTCCATAAATTCAGGACAACCGGATCCTATGCAAGGGCACACCACATAAGATAAAGCCAAGTCCCATCCGAACCCCTCAACTCCGGACCTTCAGAGTTCCCCTTGGAGCAGTGTCCACTTAGAGTTTAACACTAATGCTCTTCCCACTTGTCCTCTAAGTCATTGATCAACTTCTCCTAATTACCCCTCTGATCTCCAACCTCCAACCCTCTGTAAATTCAGGACAACCAGATCCTGTGCAAGGGCACACCACATAAGGTAAAGCCAAGTCCCATCCAAACCTCTCAATTTCAGACCTTTGAAGTTCCCCTTGGAGCAACATCCAACATGAGTTTAACATATAGGGATGACATCTATGATGACATAGCATATAGAAACATGACTGGTTCCCCCATTCATGAATTGGCATCCTACAATTGGGCATAGAAAACTTGTGCAGACACTTGCAGCCTTAACAGGTGTTGCAGAACCAAAGAGTTCCGTTTACCCAACCACAACCTAACCAACCTGGCAAATGACCAGAGAACAATACAATGAGTCCTAGAGATATCATCCAGAAGTGTAGAGTGCTGAACAGCAGGGATAAGGGGATCGGAAATGATGAGAGGACTGAGGCAAGCTATCTTCGTAAGTGAACATCAGGACTACTCTTGCAAGTCCTTGATAGTACTGTACTCTTGCAACGATACTCTGTCTTCCTTCTAACACTACAACCTGACGTGTGTAGCATAATCATATTCAGCTCTTGAGGCGAGGGTTTCGAGCCTTGGGTAATCGCATAGCTGTTGACCAGGTTGCTATCCTTAAGAACGAGGGTGGTGTCACCATAGATACGTGGGTATGTTCTATAACCTCAACATATGTTTCAACAAGAGTGCGATACTACTCGTGGCTTAAATATCTGTAATGTCCATTATCTATATGATAAGATCCACATGGCAATGATAGCCTCTTGGGATCACAGGTATAACATTAGTACTCGGTATGATAGGGGAGTACATCACGTAATCTTTAATATATGGTTTGATAGTTCTTCCAAGGAATGTTTTCCGTTCTTCTAGGTACTGGGTTCTGTACTAGTGCTTGAATGAGCTTGCTCTCTGGCCTTGCATTGGCAGTTCGGTACTAAGAGGATCGATAAACAATGGAACAATAAGAGGGGAGGAGGGGAGTTGGCTTTATCTCTAGATGTCTCACTTCTAGGGCTTAATAAAGAGGGCTAGGCAAATAACATCCCTTACTTGTACTGTTGTCACTAGGCCACCTTGTAAAGCAGGGTAGGATGCAAGGAAACAAGTGGATTAGACTGGGGGAACAGCCCTACTCATAACCCCACTACTTATACATTACAAGATCGTGCACAGACCAAGCTGTGATGAGGGTCTAGGGTATAATGGGATTAATGCTAGTGGATGATAAGGTAAAGAGGTAAGGTCCATGAGGAAAACATTAGGCATTTCATATAGAAGAATGGAAGAAGCAGATATGAAGATGCAGGGAATAGAATGGAAGGGAAGATCAATCACAAGGTGTGACTGATCAAAGGAGGGATCATGGCAGAGATCCATCTAGGATCTTGCAGGGTCTGTGATCAAGATGCAATCTCGATAAGTGATTATACTGATCGGATGGTAAGGCAGAGATGAGGAAAGGGATCGAGATCAGAATGGAAGAATGATCAGTGTAAAGTCATGAAGGAGTGAAGAGGTGAAGACTGTGAATGTGATACACATGAAGGGAGAATGGCATGATGATGTGAAGGGATGGTGTGGTCACATGATCAGGGATGAGTCATGAGAAGTACTTGTGCATGCAAGCAAGCAGTCATTGTACCATTGTATTGTTAAGTATCATACACAATTCGTAACAACAGGGGGATATTGTTACACTTTTTTCTCTTATCTTATACTACCACTATGATACATGATACTGCTACACTTGCATGTTATTCTTTCTTCCTTATTGGACCTCAGATGCTGACTCATCCTTTCCTGCTTACACCATAGACTGTGCTTTGCCTTCTGCTCTTCTCTTCTGTGCACAACATGATTCTGTCTTTGTCAGCATCCCCACTTCTATTGTCTTCATGTACATGCTTTGTGCTATAGGTTACCTTACCTTCAGGCACTCTCACACCTGCCCTCAGTCATAGTCCATGCACCTTCCCCATGACTATATATACCCACACATATCATATTATACAATAGCTTTCATCTCTCTTGTACCATCTTGTGTACACTGTACCAAGCAATTTAGTTGCTTCTCACTCAGTCACCCCACAAGTATTTCATCTATGAATAACTTGCCTACTCCTTCATATAAAGGCCACTACATTTTAGCCACCTACCCTTGTCTCACCCCATGTCAACCCTCAGTAGCATTCAACTTCAAGGGCTATGTACTGTCCTGCCCAGTCAGTCTATAACATATACTACACTCACTAGTGCATGTCTTGTAGCTAATCTGATGATCCCATGACCTCCCAGTTATCTGACTTCCCCACATGATCCACATCATGTGCTCAAGAGACCCACACCACTCATTAGGTGCAACTCACATGCCTCACATCTTGCATCTCATGTCTCATGTCCCAAGTCTCACCCCTAGCTTGCCCCTTGAGTCATACCAAGTCATCCTCATGGTGTACCCTTAGTCAATCCATCAGGACTTCATTTTCCAATCTTCTATTTCACATTCTGATGAGCTTCTCCTTTGTCTTTGCTTTACCATTGTTTACATTTGCAATCCACAGTCAATGGTCTACCTACCATCTCCTTATGCACTCCATGGCATGCCACATTTTGACATGTCTCTCTCTACTTAGACATACTCATAGACCACTCCCCATGCCCTAAGCTTCTCAGCCTACCCTGCAGTACAGCATGTGTGCCATTCCCTCACATATATATATCTGAGCACTCCATAGATAGTTCCCTAGTTTTGTTCTACCTTTACATGTACCTTCTACCTATTGTTGAGTGACCAGAGAAACACTAATACAATCCTGCCTATCTTCTATCACCATAACTCATCAGGTGATCTGGCATCACCAACTGAATCCTTGAGCAGTTGTGAATAAAGAGAGTGCTAGAACAATGGTAGGAAGTCAAAGTGAGGAAAGGGTGATCTTCAACACCTTGATGAACTATTGCATCATCAGTATGACAGGCACTCTTGCAGCCATGTCCACATCCTTCTAATATCAGCACCTAATAGACTGGCATAATCATGGACAAGCCTTGGGGTGAGGATTCCAGCTCTTGGGTAATTATGTGGCTATTGTTACACCACCTAGGAAACAACTATACTTCTGGATTGACAATTGCAACTTGAGCTAGTAATGCAGACACCATGCAGGGTCTTGCCACACAGTCCACACAGACACAGAGATAGAATGGTAGAGGAGTAGTGGGTGAGTAGTACCCTTGAGGTCTCAACCTTACTAGGAGGTGAATGACCAAGTGGATTAGACTGAAGGGGATCAGTCAAATACACCCCATATATATACTACTTTACATTGTGCATGGATCAGGTGACATCATAGATAAGGTGTGAAAAAGAAGTAATGGAGATTAATGCCTCAAGGCATCAAAATGAAAGAGAAGGAAAGAAGCAACAGAAATGAAAAAAAGGCTTCTTTCATAAACAGAGATTAAACAGGCTGTGCCCATAAGGCAACCTGCAGGCATGACATCATTGGTCTAGGCCTGATCATGTGATCAGTCATGTGACCTGTGACCTGACCTAGTCATGTGATGAGATAAGATAAAAGATCAAGAGATAAGATAAGATAAAAGAAAGTGAAAAAAGAAGGAAATATATGATGTCATAACACTTTCCCCCTCTCAAGACTCATATTTCAGACAAGTCAGAGAGTCAGTGACCACAGTAAAGTTTTCATAAGTATTGAAGAGCAAATAAAAGTCCACATTTTGCAGACAAATACAATGGGGAGCTGAAGGATTCAATCTGTGAAATTCAGCAATGGCCTCAGAAGCATTTTGCAAATGAATAGCCAGTTCTCAAGTATTATCTGAATCATCCCAACCCCTCCAGTGTACCAGATATTGAAGTAAGCCATCATGCATCCTGGAAGCATGAATGTGATCTACTTCATATTCTTCATCTCCCTCTTGTGTAACAGTGATTGCATCAGGTCTCAAAACTGGCTGACCAGGCAATGTGTTGACGAATGGTTTTACTTGAGAAATGTTGATGATGGGATGAATTCTTAGTCATTTTGATAAGTCCAAATGCTTTGCATTTGGCAAGACCTCAAGGATCTTATATGGACCCAACCATTTCTGAGTGAGTTTATGAGCCGAGTAAGGAAGAGTGAGATTATTTGTAGATAGCCAAACCTGTTGGCCTATGCTTGGAGTAAAGGTTATGGGAGCATGTGGAGCATTCAGCATTTTATCATGTGTCTCTTCTAGAGCTGTTTTTACTTCAGAATGAGCCTTTGCACATTCCAATCCAAATCCACTGGTAGCAGACTCAAATCCTAGCTGTGGGGCATAGTTACAAGTGATAGCAAAGGGAGTAGACTTTGTAGTGGTAGAAAGAGAGTTATTATGATGGAATTGAGCTAGCTTGATCCAATCAAGCCATTGCTCTTGCTTTTTTGCTATAAAGGTTCGAAGATATGCTAGCAGCTCTTGATTGATTCATTTTGTTTGCCCATCCATTTAAGAATGATAAGTAGTGGAAATCTTTTGGGAGATGTTCAACATCTTGCAAAGTTCTGAAGTAAAAGCAGAAATAAATTGTGATCCTTAATCTGAGACAATAGAGGATGGGAGTCCATGTAGGCACCATACATTGTCCCTGAATAATTTAGCAAGATTGAGAGAAGAAATAGATTTACAACAGGGAACAAATACAACTTCTTTTGAGAAACAGTTGACAATGACACAGACAGTGTTATAACATCGTATTTTTCCTTTACACTTTACACTTTTCCTTTATCTAATCTCTTGATCTTATCTTCATCACATGACTAGGTCAGGTGACAGATCACATGACTAATCACATGATCAGGTCTAGATCAATGATGTCATGCATGTAGGCTGCCTTATGGGCATAGCCTCTTTAATCTCCATTCTATGAAAGAAGCATTCTTTTCATTTCCATTGCTTCTTTTCTTCTCTTCCATTCTGATGCCTCATGGCATTAATCTCCACTTCTTCTTTTCCATTTTTGCTATCTCTTATCTATGACATCAGCTGGTCTGTGTGCACTTCTGTACAGTATAAATATAGGGTGTATTGTGACTGATCCCCCTCAGTCTAATCCACTTGGTTATTCACCTCCTAGCAAGGTTGAGACCTTAAGGATATTACTCCTCTTACTCATCATACCTTCCCTCACCTTTTTGTGTCTGTGTGGTTTTTGTGGCAAGACCCTACATGGTATCTGCATGTTGTCAAGCCCTTGTCTTTGTGAAGCAAGAAGTATAGTGTTTTGCTAGGTGCTGCAACACTTGGATTAGACTTCTTATGTGTCCAGTCTTGTGTTTGATTAGTGTCTACCCCTCTTTCTGATTACTCCCTTTTGCACTGCTCCGTGGACCCAAATGACCATCCAGTTCAGTCCAATGTTAAGCTTGGTCCGTATTCCCACTATCCCATCGAGGCCACTCCTTTCCTAGGTTGGCCAGAAGAACTCATTGAACCTGTCATTCCCAATTCCCTCACACCCATTCCTGATCATATCTACGATTATGTAGATTATTCCGACCCTGTTTTGCACAAAGATCTTGCAAACGTAACCTGATATGTTCTATTTGAACCAGAAGCCTTTAGCCAAGAGTGGATTCAGTGGTGTATTAAGGCAAGGTTCATGGTAATTGGACAGAAATATTTTGAATGTCGTAAAGAGGAAAGACTAGCTAAGGTAGAAGCTAAGGTCAAGCACTACGAAGTCAAGCTCAAGGCCCTAAAGAAGAAAAGGGTAGAGCACAAGAAAAAAGTGCTTGTCTACTCCACTAAATGTCATTACAATTTACAGTCCTGTCCATATGCTCTTAGGTCTCTGAGCCCTGTAGCCTAGAATAGATTTCCAATATGCATTTCGATCCTTTTGCCTCATATTGAGGGACTTCTGAGCTGGAAGATGAAGGATCTAGTTCTTCCACTCCATGTTACTCACTCCCAGCGTCTCCTACACATTACTCTCCACCCCCACCACCTTGCAACATGACCACAAATCAGCAACTTGCTGATATCCTTAACCACCTCATACAACTCACTCTTAACATCAACTCTCAATCACATCAAAAGAATGTGACGAAGAAAATTGCTGATTCCGGTAACTGGGACAGTAAAAGAGAAAATTTAAGATTATGGCTTACTAAAGTCCACATCTGGCAAGATGTACAACAGTGGGGCTCTGATAAGCTTCACTGTATTGCAGTACTATCAAGGTTTGAAGGAGGTCAAGCTGCTTTATTTGCAAGGCTTGAAATTGAAGAATGTATGAAGGGCAAAAAAGAATACGAACTTGACGCACAAGGTAGACCTACTGCAAATCAGAAGGAAGATGCAGCATGGCCCGATTGGGAAGCTCTTAAGGCCAAAATCACAAGATACTTCAGGATAGATTCTTTAGCTCATAAATCGCTCACCAAACTCAAAAATCTTAGGCAGAACAGACAAAATACTTTTGACTGGCTGTCAAGATTTAAAATATTAGCAGATGAGGCTGAAGTGGCAGATGATTACTGTCTGGTACTTCTCAAGCGTTTAGTTGATCATCCTATTTATTATCAAGTAAACCTCTGGAAATATGATGCTACCTGGCAAGAATAGTGCACAAAGATTCTAGAGGTAGGAATGTCCTTTGAAAGAGAATGAGAAGAAAGGGGTAGCTTTGCTTCTTTCTCTCCATCAAATCAAAGACCTCCTCCACGGATCATGCAAAGATCTCAGCCCAGACTCTGATCTCCCAATCAAGCCTACTCAGCATCTCGTGACCCACCTCCTCGATTCACTGCTACTGGCACTCAATCAGGTCGTGGTGCCCCTATGGACATTAGTGTCCAACAGACAACTCCCTCCAACCCAAACTACCCCCCTTCAATTAACAACCGCTTCACTCCTCCCTGACTTTGTTATGGCTGTGGAAAATCTGGTCACATCCATGCTAATTGTCCCATGAACTCTCGATGTTTTGTGAGACAACAAGTAATGTATGACCAATGGGGACAACCCTCCATATACCACTCTCCTTCTGTTGAACAGGAATACATCACAACTCAAATGGTGGAAACCGAGTTTTCTGAGGAAGCTGACGAAGATGGTTGGCACTCCACCCAGCTATATGATATGTGTGATTCTTATCAGGTCATGCAACAATCAGTGGTTCCTCCAGCAAGGTTGTCCTTGCAGAACCACACACCCCAGTCCAGCATGTCTGCCCATGCTGTATATATAACTGATGAAGCCAAGGCATATTATAGAGACAAATTTGCAGCTGAAGCAAGACAAGCAGCTGCAAACAACATCTCTTTAAACTAAGCAAGACCAATGGTAATAGGGGTGCCAATGGTCAAGGACTTATCTCTACTTCTTCTTCTATTGACATTTCTAGTGTACCTTCGACATCTCAAGTTTCTACTAATGTATTTGATAGTTCAGAGCTGGACTCTGCAATCAAAACTGCTTTTAGCATATCCGTCAGGGTGTCTCATTTGAGAGCAGCACCGGATATTAAACATAGTGTGCTTAATTTCCTGTTAAGGCGAGTCAAAGTCCACGCTATAACTTATAAACCCCCTAGCTCTTTATCTCATCACAGTGAATTCAATGTCCCATGTCAAATCAATGTAAAATACAAAAATACAGATTGTCTAGTTGAGTTGAAAGCTTTTCTTGACTCAGGGGCTTGTAATACTTTCATAGATCAACAGGTTGTTGAACAATACCATCTCCCTATTTAACCTCTACCCAAATCTTTAGATGCGATAAATGCCAATGGTTCCAAAAATTTACAAGATTCCATCTCGCATTATGTTACACTTTTTATTACTATCCAAGGTCACACTGAAGCATTGGATGCTTTAGTCTCCACCCTTGGTACACACCATATTATTATAGGATATGACTGGCTTGCTCATCACAACCCTAATATCAACTGGGTTGAAAAAACTATATTATTCTCTAAATGCACCTCCCATTGTAATTTATATTCTTAGCTTGCTCAACAGATGTGTCAAATGACCATCGAAGAGCAAAAGGAACTCAAACAGCAGATTCCCAAGGCCTACCATGATTTTCTAGATGTCTTTTCTGAAAAAGAATCAGAAAGGATGCTGGAAAGAAAACCTTGAGACCATGCTATCGAGTTGAAAGAAAACTTCATACCCAAGAAGGGAAGGGTTATTCCCTTATTGGAACAAGAACAGGAAGAAGTTAGAACTTTTCTGTCTAAAGAACTAAAAAAGGGCTATATTCGTCCTTTTAAGTCTCCTTAGATGGCTCCTGTTTTCTTTATTCCCAAAAAGGATGGAAAAAAGAGAATGGTAATGGATTACCAATATCTCAATGAAGGCACTATCAAAAATGCCTACCCTCTCCCTCTTATCTCCACTCTTATCAATTGGCTTAAAGGTGCCAATATATTCACCACCTTAGATTTACATTGGGGATATAACAATGTAAGGATCAAAGAAGGCGACAAATGGAAAGGAGCATTCATTACCCCTGAGGGCACCTATGAACCTCTTGTCATGTACTTCGGCATGACTAATTCCCCAGCAACTTTTCAACAGATGATGAATGATATCTATGGAGATATATGGGCTTGCATCTTGATTTATCTAGATGATGTCAACATCTTTACTAAGAAAATGATGAAAGAACAACACAAAAACATAGTTTGGGAAGTCTTACAACGTCTTCAAGACAATGATTTGTATGCAAAGCCATCCAAATATCATTTCTCAAAAGAAAAAGTAGATTTCCTAGGAATGGTTGTCTTCAAAGATGGAGTAGAAATGCAGAAAGAAAAGGTCGATGCTATTCTTGATTGGCCTATTCCCAAGAAGCTTAAAGATGTGCAATCTTTTCTGGGATTGTGCAACTACTACTGTCATTTCATACAGGACTTTGCTGAGATTTCCAAACCACTTACAAGTCTTACAAAGAAAGATACAGAATTCTGCTAGGCAGAATTACAACAACAGGCTTTTGATAAGCTTAAACATCAGTTTACCTCTGCTCCCCTCCTTGTCTTTTCAGATACTTTGAAACCAATGAGAATAGAAGCCAACATTTCCGATCTTGCAACTGGTGCCATCCTATCACAGAAATGTGATGATGACTTGTGGCATCCTTGTGCTTTTTATTCTCATTCATTCTCGAAGGAAGAACACAACTACCCTATTTATGACAAGGAGTTATTAGCCATTATCTGAGCATTAAAGGAATGGCAACACTATTTAATAGGTATTCCATCTTTTGAGATTTGAACAGACCATAAGAACCTGAAATTCTGGAAAAAACCTCAAGACTTGTCTGCTAGACAGGCAAGGTGGCATGCTATTCTTCTAGAATTTAATTTCCAAATCTCCTATAAACCTGGCTCGCAAAATGGTCGAGCAGATGCTCTTTCTTGGCAACCTGACTATGGTGAAGTAGCAGAAAAAATCAACATCAATGTCACTATGCTTCCACCTACTAGTTTTGCTCACAATATCACTCTTTCTTCCTCTTTCA
>JBBPJS010000973.1:0-12701 GCA_038088835.1 Singerocomus rubriflavus | reverse complement strand
TAACACTGAGCATATATGTTATATATGATTTTATATACCCCTATTAATGAAAGCATGAAAAATGCACTCTGTGATGCTTCAAGAGGCTTTGGAAGGATATAAATGTGATATAAATATAATAAAACAATTAATCTATAAACTTCATATCATTCTGTATAAGTATAGCCAGTAGTAAATTCCCCTAGAGTCAAAGAAGAGGTTAGGAGGAGAATATATCATAACACTGTCAGCTTTGCACTTGAAACTATTAACTTCTGATATATTATACATATATATAAATAGTACATGAAAATATACTCAATATGTCAAAAGTGCAGATATATTTTTCTTTTTTTACTCTATAGTTGGTTACTTCCTTTAAAACATTAAATAAGCAGCAGGGTGTTGAACTAGCACTATTTAGCTGCTACCTCATACAACTGTCACATCTGTAAGCACCTTAATGGCTGCCCCTCATCTCAGTTCAACATAGGGACAGTTTGGTATGATATATATAGCACATTACTATTCTTATACAGTATACATAGCCAGAGGAAATAGCCAGGAGAAGGGGAAAACACTGAATATCAGAAATTCCTAGAGTAGATGTGTTATAGGAGTAGTGGCTGCATTAGGACACCGCTTGAGGGGCTTATGTAATTACCCTAGCCCAGCAAGGAGACCTGTGGATGTATCATAAAAATTGGAGCTGAGCATGGTAGGTGCAAGTGATATATCATGCTAGGTAGCTGTATGGCCTCAGCACAGCATAATAAATCAGTGATGTATCACTGCCGTGGGAATGGGACTGATGTACCACTACTGCATGCTAATTAGCATTCAATGATGTACCATTATCACTGTATAGACTGCAATCTGGACAATAATAAAGGGTGACTAGTATAATCAAATGCAACAATAGCTCATAAGGAGTATCACTTATGATATATAATTCTGTGCCTTATGTTCATGTGACATACGAGCATGGTGGAGATGTTAGTGGTTTCCAATTTTCAGGTATATTTAGAATTTACCTTACTATAGTCCTAATAGTTGTAGCTATTGTCATAGTCACAGTCCATAGTCTTTGCGTCATCTAGAATCGGGTTTGCAGGAATGCATCAGTCATCATCCGTAGTCATTATTGTTCGTCTCATGTTGTTGTTGTCACCTTCGGCAGTTGGTCACACTCGGTGTTCACTCGTCGTCATCATACTCATCTTGATGGCAATGATTGGTAGGTTTATACGACTTAACAGGTGAATGGGTTTGTAGCATTTGCTAAGTGGACTATGAGCGACAGGTTTTGGAGAGTTAACCACACATCTTCATGGTTGTTAATGGAACAGTAAGGATGGGGATGAATGAACGAGCAAAAGCTCGCAAGTCCCAACTTATCTTAAAACAAAGGCCAGTCGGAGGATGTGAGTACTGTAAGTCCCAGATGGCAATGCTGCACCTGCAGGCTGCAGCAACTCTTTGGAGTCGTAGCCCTCTCAGATCCGGGCCCTTTACACCACCAGGGTTGATAGAGCCCTTGCTATATTTGTCGAGCAGCTGAAATGAACATTTAGGATGACTCACACAACTCACAAGGGGTGTGTCCCCTGGCTCCGCCTGGCATGCTAGAGTCATGTGCCAGTGGGGCAACTTCTGCTTTGGGGACGTGTGAATTTCCATCTGGGGGGTCAATCCACTGGGCTTGCTGCGGGATGTGCAGGGGTATACGTGCAGGCACTGGGCCAAGTGGATAGGGCGAGCATGAAGGTGAATGGGTGGGGCAAGCAGGTGCCACCAAATTGGAGCACTCATGTGCAAACACGAACACAACCATGCTATCGTGCTCGCGTTCATGTTTGCACATGATCAGGTGAGGTTAGGGCCTGCAAGCGGACGAGAGGCCGGGTTGTGCGTACGGGCGGGCTGCATCGTCGTGCAATGGGGTTGACCATTCCTGTACTGCGTCCGACGACGACGTCATTATCATAGCAACGTGAAATCGGCCATTGGCGCGTCGTCATCATCTTCGTCGTCGTGCCGAGGCGTTGGCTGTAGATAGAGGTTAGCATGGCAAGACACAACAGGCCAAACGGTAAAACGGCGTCACGTGCTTGGATATTGACACCGCTAACCTGTATCTGTACTCCACGGGTAAATTTACTCGCTACCCGGACGGGTTATCGCTACCCCCACTCATCCCTACAGTGGTATTGCCCATTTGAATAAACATTATACAAATTGTATGTCAGACAAAGAACTTGTACAAGACATAAAAAGTTTCCATTTATTCCTAAGATCTTATAAGTCCTTGGGAATCCCTCCTCAGACTATACATCTTGTCCTTTGGTAAATGATAAATACAACCCATTGTCCTTGGCTATCTGACAGATAAAAGAACACCATCAAAATGCCACTAGATTTCTCCTATTGTGGCAAGATAGATACAATCAAATTCTAGCTGAAATTTTTGTCACACCCATGCTTTTGTGACATTACAATGTTCAATAAGGTCATATAACGTTCCAACAGTTCCTGTGATGGGGTTTCCAGGCCCAGCACACGTGAGAGGAGGGTTATTTTGGCTCCCCAGAAAGAATCTACTAGTACGAATGCTATACCGAAGAGGTGCGGCTCAGAGAGTATCCGCACTGCTGTCCACCCCGACTCGCGGAGATGGATTTTCCAACTTACTACGATGGTGTGCTTGAAGGAGAAGTCTGTACGAGCGGTAAACCGAGTTTGTGCTAGGGTCTCTCAATCTAATCGTTTACCTTTGACTGCTACGAGCAATTGGACCTTCGGCTACAGGCTAGTCCAGGACATTCTCGCAGTAGAATTTGAATGAGCGAACAAGAATCTCGCTGCCAAGGTATTTCCTGAGCATGCCCTCCCTAATGCCACTTCATCATCTCTTTTTCAGTGTCCAAAGCCGATCCAGCTGCCAATCATTTTACATTAGCAGCATCTCTGGCGATCTATCTTAACATCTCAATCCGTGCCGTAGCGAACATTCCAGCACAACCATTCAGTGCCAGGACCTCTCGACCTAAGGTTCCACACTATACGAAACTTGTAACTCGTTGCAAGGTTGCACGCAGTTCAGGTAGCCTGCAAAGACTAAACTTATCCTCTTCTACGACCCAATAGTGACCCATGAACGACATGTTTGTGTTGATTTGTCGACTATTCTTGCACTGGCATGAACCACCCGCAGTGACATGGCATATGGTGGCTCTGATGAGGCTCAACGGTTGACACGGGATACCAAGCAATTATTCGAAAATATCGTCGTCATGACAACCCCTGAGTGAATAACTGCTTCGGGACGCAACGACGAATCCTCTATCACTGGTCATCAAGACGTGCAATCATTAAATATCGTAGGGACGAAATACACAATGTTCCCGCGTATATCATATGGTCTCATGTCGCCGTGGCCGTGCATATGTGCACAAGCGAGTGTATTGATTTCAGGGCTACAGAAGACTCTTAGTACAAAGGCCGCTGATCGAACGAGAGGTGAAAGGTTTTGCAACACTCGTCGATCGGTTCCAAGAAACACATAGTATACATACTTATGAACATGTGTGTCGAGCATTGAGAGATGAAGTGCCTGATGGCTCTGACACGTTTGTTCACTGAATCCATCCAGCTTTGTTCTTGTGAATCTGCCCATTCTACAGATTCCGTTTAGTACACCCATTTCGACTGGCGAAGTCGTCACCTACGATCATTATAACATCAAGCTTTCCGTTGACTGGGGTCAGAACACTGATATCCTCGAGCGGGTTGCCGTCGACAAGGATCAAGTCGGCGTAGTAACCTGGCTGAACTTTACCCAGTTCATGCGGATGCAACATTATCTCACCACCTAGGGCGGTAGCGGAAAGAATCGCTTCCATGGGTGTGAAGCCAACAAGGTTGACGAAGAGCTCTAAATCCTGATAGGACCTAAACAAAGTTAGCCCCCCTCAACCTAATACAACAGGGCGTGAAATACCCGTGGGGTGTCCATGCAAAGCTGATATGATGCTTATTAGGTCGTGTGTTGCAATCAGATAAAGAAATATTACCCATAGTCACCACCTGGAAGAATTTTGATGCCGCGTTTCTTCATCTCCTGTAAGGCGGCAATGCATATCTGCAGTTCTCGCCTATACTTTTCCGCATCAGACTGCTTGAAACCGACTGCGGGATTGGGCGGAGTGAGAACATACGAGTAAGGCCAAATATATATGAAACCATACATTGTGCGCTCTCAGCGACGAGCATAGATGTGTAGAGAATGTTCAATGCCGGAGCGACGTAAATACGGTCCTTCTGCGCTTCAAGAGCATTCATGGACTCGTCGGAAATGAATGCTGCATAACTTTGGGAGGATGACCCCTGTGAAAGACAGAAACTCACAGCCGTGATACAGAACGTCGACACCATACTGAAGGCACTGACGAACAGATTCATCGGAGCGGGCATGGGAACAAACACGAATGCCTTTGGCATGAGCAGCCTCGACAGCAGCAGCAGCGAGCTTGTCTGGGAAGGTGCTATCTTCAGCGCGAAGATCCGGAAGGATTTCATCGCCACTCATGGCTAGTTTGACCTAATGGACCATCACCGCAATAAGAAGGGGAAATGTAGGGATGAGGCGGAGGAATACAAACACAATCAACCCCTGCATCAGCAAATGCGTTGATGGTCTTTGTAATGTCCTCAGGGGTGTCGACAAGGGTAGTGATTCCTTCACAGAGAGCACCACCATGTGGCGCCATCTAGTGGGTTCGACTCATTATCTTGACAAAGGCACAATTAGACACATACCTCCTGACCGCTCGCGAGAAAGCGAGGACCAGGGATGTCACCGGCCTGTATAGCGTTGCGAATGACAAGGTCCATACGTGGCTTAGCAGCAGCTGCACCCACTAAGGACACACATCGTTAACCCCCTAAACAGTACACGAAGAATCAGCAACATACAGCACATAGTATAGCCACTATCCAAGAATTGTCTCGCACTCCTAGCAGACAGGATCGTATGCTCATCGACGGGCAATGTAATTATGTCATCGAGGCTAAGTGCATTGATGAAGCTCGTATGTGTATGGGAATCACAAAGGCCGCTCATAAGAGTGCGGCCCCTACCCTCGATGACACGGGCACCTTGCAGTATCTCGGGTGCGAGCTTACTGCCAACGCTGACGATACGCTTTCCTTTGACGAGGACATCACCACGATATGGCGCTGCACCAGTGGAATCGAGGATGCTAACGTCAACAAACGCAACGACTGTGTCATCACTACCTGATCTGATTTCCACACAAGGAACTTTCAGACGTGAGTCCGCTTTGGTCTAATCTAGCGATCAGTTGGTCACTTGATTGGTCAACTACCGTATTTTTACCAGGTCGACACCGTGAAAAGAGGGGTGATTAGGATCCCACGCTTCTCCCAATCCGTTAATATTTGCAGGCTTGGGAGTCTTAAGAGGAGCATCTGGGGCCAACATCCTATCCGAAGTCAGAATCATAGGAGAAAGAGTGTGATTGTGCATCGAACACACCATCGAGGAGGAACCCAGGTACTATTCTTGGGGATGGCTTCTGGATCCCAACTGGTAGAAAGATTTATCAAACGATACACGATAAGTCGTCACCACAGGACCAATCACTAACTTGAAGTTGGCTGGGAGTGCTCGTTGAACGTCCGATGCAGCCATGGTTTGAATCGCGGGTGTATTGAAGTAGTCAAGTAGGAGTGAAGGACGGAACTCAGCCTATATGGGAGTGCCCTCTAACACCGAATAGAACAATGGACCGGCGCCATCAACAAGATCCGAGTCGTGCTTCGGGAATTTTCCTCATGTGGGGTGCCAGCGCAATCCCCGCCTACAATCGCCGCACATAATTCAGGTACACCATAGCCAAACAGTGAATAAAATAGGATAAGGTCACATCTCACCAATCCATCTAAATATCCGCCCAAGCTCTGCTTTTTTTGAAAGGACAAACAAGCATAAAAACCCACTGGTGGCACTTTTCATTTCCAAGTATGAAAACCTTCCGAACAAAACGACTGTTGTTCAAAACATTCCTCTGGTGCAACTCCCAATAAGCCGTTGTTCAAGTCGGGGGCCGTTTTGACGGACCGTACTCGAGTCGAATGTATGGTGCAAGGCTGGGATGCTGTATGTATGAAAGTTGTTTTGACAAGAAGAATGTTCAAGTGTAACTCAGATGAAGTCACGTTTGTGACGGATGGTCCCTCGACGCACGACAAGAGCTGATCGAGCCAAAAGACTAGTGGTGAACCGTGATAGGAGCCCAATGAAACTCGTCTCTATAAGAGCCATGGCCATCACAACCGCAACAGCAATCTCCCCGAATGACAGGATTTAGCTCCCATCCAATGCAGCAAAGAAACGCATCACCCGCGACCATCGACACCCTCCAAATTGCAAAACGAGCGGGCTACTTGACACCGCTTTGCTCAGCAGAGGCCCTCTGCCAATCTTCCTATCCCTGATGGGAATGCACGCATGGGTGTGAAATCGGGTTTTACAAACAACGGTGCATGCTTGTGATGTGCAGTGAGAACTAGTCAACGGATCTAACGAGACCGTCTACTTATCTGCGAGTGTCCAAGCGAGACCTTCAGTAACTCGGTGGGTGATGTGGAACAAGCAATGTCCACTATGGTCCAAAGACCGTTTTCTTGATCGCTCTTCTGTTCATTGCCTTCAAGCCCGCAAAAAGTAAATTTAAGCACCCTGTTCTGCCTCATCCAGCCTGAGGAGACCCATCGGAAATTAGCAAGACCCATAGACATCTTGGTGAAAAGTGCACTTAGATTCAACAGAACCAATGTTGCTTGACGTGCCATACGACTGGTCGAACCTAAGTACATGATCAGATGTGTTGAATAATCACTCATTCTTACATCTGTGATAGACGATATCTGGACGTTCTGTATCATAAGCACTGCTTGGTAGGCCCACTGGACCACCAGGCGCAGATAGTACCAGATGACTATAAGTAACCTAGGTTTGAGAACAACACCGAAAGTGGCGTCCAGCTCGACTGACTGCCGCTCTGACTGCTACCAACTCATTTGAGTATGCTGTCTTCCCAACTCTCGGCGTTCCAGTCGTTTCCCCGCCGCTCATCAAGTGTCTGCCCTGCAGGCCGTCTGATCCAAGATCTCGGACGCAGTCGCTTCGTCTACACCCTGATTTGCCGTCTCGGACACGCCGCCCCTCAGTAATCACACGAATTCTCCTCCACATGCCCACATTCAGGGGCCATTTACAAAGCAGCACAAACGACCAGACAGAATAGCTCCGGAACAAGTGTTCAAGCGAACCCTTGCCTATTAACTACTACGTACAGTAGTAGGTCATCCGGACTCGCGCTTTGGAATTCAAGTTTTGCCAGATAAGTTGATGCCTATATCAAGCTGTTGTTTCGTTGATGTGGCGTCAAGCGAGATCTAATGAATTCCTCAGTCACGACAGCGTCTCGATCGCGTACGATAAGTTGCATAACCACAGCACCCTTGACAACAATGTGTGTTCAGTCGACCGGCACTGTGTTCGTAAGACCGTCCCAGAAGCTCAGCGAAGAGCTCCGTACCAACGCTGACAACCCGTCCTGCGCATCACGGTATAGATCATTCAAGGCACTCCATCGAATCCGGAAATGTTGACTGCTCAAAGGAGTTCGAGCACGAACGGAAAATAGGTCAGGCTGCCATCTCAGCCGTGTGGACCCGACTGTTACTCTTAAACTCCACTCAAACACCAGTAAGACTGATGCAGCCGCAATCATCATCCAATGGCGTGCTCTGCCATCCTGCATTCCACTCCTTAAAATATCCCACGAGTTGCAGTGCAGATGTCAGATAGGGAAGTTGCTTGAAAACGTCACCATGAATTGATGCAGAACAATTGAAGGCGTACCGTCGGAGGGACGTACGGTTAGACTTGGCGTGTTCCCATAACATAATACTAGCATTAACTTCTAGAAAGGACAACACTGCCGAGGAGGACACTCTGCGCCCGGACCGCTCACTTGAGATACAATGCACATACAGACTCTGGTATCTCACCGGAAATGTTCCACTTGGAGTGCTATAGAGAATTGGTAGGGGTTTACCTGGAAGTTTTCTTGGTAATTTGAGCGACGCGTTCAAATCTAAATTGGGAGGTTCAAAGTAGTGGCACCAAAGATTTATTACAGTACTACATGTGAGTATGGTCGCCCATAGCCGATCATACTCCTTTCAAATTCGAAGTCAATATTTACTGTACTTATCGGCTGACAAAGTCCTATTGCTCTTAGGCCGCATCACTTTCCACCCTTGAAAACATATATCCTATTCAATCATGGCCCCGTACATTGGGAGGACGTTAAATCCTTCCTGACTGACCTGATGCAGATCCGACAGTCTGGCTAACCTAGACACACACTCATCCTTCAGGGTTGAATTTGTATGCTGAGCATACCGCACCTCATCGGGGGTATTGACAACACTCAGGCTTGAAACTGTAGATATCAGGCCACCAACATTGGACAGTTATAGAAATCTCTAGACTCGTCTCTATTTACACGTAAGATCACTATTAGGACTTACGTTTCGACCTAGGTATGAGCCCACTGAGCGGCAATGAGTTCCAATTGTAGATTATGCGGAAAATGCTAGGGCAGTGCTTGACGTACGCGGTGTGGAAAAACAATCACGATAGGGCATTCAATGAACTCTGTAAACGGTTCAGACGTTTCATTCCAGCTGAACAAAGTAAGCAATCATTCAAGATGCATATACGACTGAAAAGTGGCGATGCCACCTGCCTGGACCTGTCAAGCAATCCGGACAGCCCTATGCCAAGGCGGGCAATATGGCTTGAGCTGAAGCTGTACCCAAGGATAGGGTTGTCGACGTCTCCGGTGGAATATCCACAGCCAGAATGTGGCAATCCTCGTTCATAGTGACACTTCCACCCGTCCCTGTGCTCGCGTCACGGTTCTCGCGTTTTGAGGCAGCAAGGGCGACCGCCTCGCAATATGCAAGGCCGACACACTGAATTTGGAAGGAGAGTGGGACAAAACATCGTCCGAGGAAGTGATGGTGTTTCTGAAGAAACGTGTTTCAAAGATAAAAGCGGTTACAATGAATAACGTAGGTCACTGGCGTCTTGTGGAGGACCATCGGATTTGTCGAGCGGGCCACCAAGGGCCTTGTAAAGTAGGGCGAATTTAAAAGGCTAGACAGGGTTCACAACGTTCATCTGCTCCCCTTGTCATGGTACCCGAACAACAGTCCGGTTAAACTTGGCTAGATCTCTTCAAAGTAGCAGGATATACCATTTGAGACGCTTTTCTCCTACCTGAACCACTCGGTTCCCCACTCGTTGCGTTGCGTAGAGAAGTACTACTAGTGTGAGTACAAGAAAGACCAAACACAAACAAATACCCGCTCGACGCGGTTCGCGAGGAGTCTAACGCAGTCCTCAATGTATTCGCCTGCGTCCGCGTTCCGTTCGCCATCCCCTTCATTCTCCCAGTCGTCGTTCAAGTATGACGATTCTTCGTCTGAGAGTGAACCTGGTTATGCGCCTACATCTGCCCACGATGAGACCGCTGGGTCACCTGGACCGTCCGCCATAGCGCCGACGGGGGAGCAAGGTATTGACACCGTGACGTGTCTCTGGGACGACTGTGGCATCGTATTCACCCACCTACCTACACTCATTGAGCATATCCACTCCAGTATGACTTTTCCCCTGGCCACGTACGTTATCATTGACGAGTTCTGCCAGCCCATATCGGCGTCCACAAGTCGAACTACACTTGCGAATGGTCCACATGTAACCGCCGTGGACTTGCTCAGACCTCTCGTTTCGCACTCATCTCCCATATTCGTTCGCACACTGGTGAAAAGCCTTTTACATGCTCCCGACCAGGCAAGTCGACCTTTTCCCTGGCATGTCGCCCCATCGCTTGACGTTGCACAGAGTGCGACAAGTCCTTTACCCGCTCTGATGCCCTCGCAAAGCACATGCGTCTTCAACACAATATGCCACCGCCCCCGTCTGGCCGAGGTGGGTCTCGAAAGCGCAAGCGCGGGGACTCGCCTCAACCCAGTACCCCGAATGCACAGCCCACGGAGCCACCCTCGGCTTTCAATACCTTCAAAGTCGAACCTCGATCACCCTCCGAGGCGGGTGGACTAGGGACCGATTACTTTGAGAATGCGGTGCCTCCGCAAGAGGAGCTCGGTGACGATGCGACAGAAGACGACGATGAGGACGATGGATTACCTCCACATCTCGTCCGGCTTATGGACCCCCAAACCGGACTCGTATTCGGTCGCTCGCCAACGCTCGTAAAGTACCTCATTCAAAAAGCTAAATGGCGCTACGCGATGGAGATGCACGCTGCACTCATCGAAGAGCTGAGGTGAGTGCAATATCTCGGAACCGCTGTGCACCGGTGTGACGTGTGTGTAGGGTGGTGCGTGCACAGGTGGGGGAAGAAAAGTTGAAGAAAGAGGTCATGCTGGACGATCTTATCAAGGCTGTGTTTGGGTAGGTGGTAGACGAGTGGTTGCGTATGCTTGCTTATTTGATTCTAGTGACGAAGCAGCGGCACCTCTTGTGCTGACGATGCCAGCCGCTCAACATCCTCATGGTTACTTGGAACCACAGGTGCAAGCGCAACAATCACATCCACTGCATAACCAACACCATCAGCAAGCTAACCCGTCTCAATACCCACCAGCGCCATAGTAGTGCTCTGTATTCGCTGTTCGCGTATTCGTTACTTTGGTATGCCCCTGGCTTCCAATACACGAGCCAGAGGTAATGCTTGGAGATCGAATGACAGCTAGCCTGTGATTCGCATGGTCACAAGTCGGCGAGAGTGGTTGCTAACGGCGTTTGTGATCTATAACGTGGGCATGAATGTGTCTGTCTCATTAGTGGGTGTACGTGGCAATTGGCAACGTATCCGGTCTCTAGGTGGTCATCATCACCGGCCACGGACGACAGGCACTGGTTTTGCATGCATTGGCGTAGCGTTGGGCTGGTGGGTCCTTGGTGACCACGGAAAATGGGGTTAGCCTGTGTCGTGTTCAGTGGCTCGCAACGGGGTATTTGGTGAAGACGACGTCGCTTCCACGTCGCATCAGCAGATCGTGACATTTGCGAATTGACCCTGATGGACGGCTCAGACTCGCACTCGAACTTGACCAAGCTGGGCGTCGTATGCGGAGAACGCCCATCTCACTCAAGCGGCGGTTGCACTTTAACCCTTGCAACAGACACGCCCGCACGCACGGCGACCTGATTCCTAATTGAACTGAGTCTATTCGAAATTGATGTTGCAAACGAGGACAAGTTCCCCCTTGTACCCCACCTTGCCTGTTCCGGTGCCGACAACGGTTTTTTTTAAATCCCCTTGGGTGCTTGACCTTTTTCATCTCAAGGCTCGCGGATGCCCATTGGAGGGTGTGATTTCGTTTTACGTGCGTTTGGGCAAGGTGGAATGGAAGCCAGGCCTCATCTCCCCTCTCGCACCGACCCAGAGAGATGCCTGTTCGGCAGGGACATTCAAGTTAACCGTATTTGCTCTCATGGAATGCCTTTTGACCCGTTCACCCATCATTATGTAGGACCCAAAAAAAGGGAGCATTCTTCGTCATCCACTCATAAAAAAAAATACATGGATGAAAATGCGTCCACCCTCGCATGCTCCAAGATGCATCCGCTTGGAGGGGATCCATTTATTCATTTTTCTTCTTTTGTCGTGCACGTACGTCATGGGGAATACGGTGGGAGAGCGGGTTTCAGTTCCCCTCCCCCTTCCCCCCCCTCGTCACCGTCACCGTCGCGCGAAAAAAAAGAACCCTGGATTCCTTCTGCTACCAAACCGTGGGTGGATTAGACCACCATCTCTCGTTCACGTTATAGAGGTGAGAACGCCTTGACACACCACGTACGCTCAGGAGCGCTGCTGCGCCTTCATATGTCTATTGTCGTTGGGCCGCGCTCCCACCCAGACAAGTGCGAGATGAAGACAGAAAGCAGTCCTTGGAGACAAACCTTTTTCCGTGGTCCCTATTGCCAAGGACAGATTCACATGGCAGTTAGTTCCTCACCATATCCAAAATGGACCAGCGTGGGTCAACTTCACCAGGGCGAGATCCAGATAGACGTTGGGCGACCCACGTCTATCGCGAGCCCGTTCAAAAGCTTATTTGGCAGGATGCCGTATCCACACACCGACGCACAGAGAGCGCGTCGTAGGAAGCTCTAGCGCTGCACGGCGTGCGCACGCCCCCAGTCTGCGGGAACGGACGCACTAGTACTTCCGCGAGCGTCTGCGAACCCGAACAAGACGGATTCAGCGATGTTTCGGTGGCGTCCGCCATCACTGGGAAGATAATCTGTCCATGGACAGCGCTTACGTTCCTCGAACTCAGGGGTGATCAGAGTGATCAAATTGGCCCTACGACACAAGGTTCGTTTCCGTTTCATTTTGACCATAAAACCAGTCTATGCAGATGGTCAGAATGATCAAATGTGACGTAGCGGCTTCATTGTGCAATGCCTTTTGAGGTAGGAGCGGCGAACCAACGACCTTGTCGTTTCATATCGACGCCGCGGTCAAAGTGCGGGTGGCGATAAAGTCGGATATGGAGGATGCGTCACGAATAGCACCGCGGCATGT
>JBBPJS010000972.1:0-12710 GCA_038088835.1 Singerocomus rubriflavus | reverse complement strand
CGCCGCAAGCGCTCTCGTAGTCGCACGCGCTCTAGGTCCCCTCGTAGGCGTTCCACTTCGCCACGCGACCGTAGGCATTCCCGTCGCTCGAGGTCTCGCACCCGCTCGCGTAGTCCATCACGTACTCGTTCGCGTAGCCGCGATCGCAAGCCAGCAGACCCATTTGCCCGTTCTCTTGGTGGGCCTATGAACGCTGACCACGAAGAAGCAGTCGAATTTGGCAAGATCAGCAAGAGAGAAAACCGAGTCTACGTTGGCAACCTCAGTTATGACGTCAAGTACCGCGATCTTATGGAATTTATGAGGGGAGGTGGGTGGGGGAATCTCAGATTAGATATTTTTTCTTTGTGTGGGGGAGGAGAGGGGGATTGGCCTTTGTTGCCGCGCACGCAAATCCGTTCTGCTGAAGCTCGCTCGTTTTGGAAAAAGGCAGGGGTATGCTTTTGCGCGAGTCCGAGCTGATGAGGGAGAGTGGAGGAGTGGTTGTGCTGGTAGTGGCTTTCTGCCTTTTTTTTCTTTCCAGTTTTGCCGTTGTTGGATGGCTGGAACGATTGTGAGGATATTGATAGGAGTTTTCTTTTGGGGTTCAATAGCTGGAGAGGTCCTCTTCGCCGAAGTTCTGGTTACACCCACAGGGATTTCTAAAGGATGCGGGTATGTTCTTGCCTTTGCGCGATCGACTTCATGCTTACCCACGACATAGTATCGTCGAGTTTGCATCTCCGGAGGACTCCCAGAGAGCTATCCGGGAGCTTTCTGAAGTACCCCTCCTGGGTCGCCCGGTATTCATCCGTGAGGCAAGTTGTCAAGTTCTGTGGGGGTTTATTATTTCACTCGTCAATGGCTTAGGATCGAGAAAATGAGTCACGATTTGGTGCCACTCCCGTTCCGGGGAAAATTGGTATGGCGATGGCTGGGCAGGGGCTTCATGCGCAGCCACCTCCCCGTCCTCCTCACCACAATTACTTTGGCACCCATCAAAATCCAGGGAATCAGCTGTATGTGGGCAATGTCAGTTTGATTTTCTCTTATCATGATGTCTGCTTACGTCGCGATTAGTTGCCCTATCAAGCAGGCTGGCAAGACCTGAAAGACCTGTTCCGAGCCGCAGGAAATATCATTCGGGCTGACATCAACATTGGTGCTGATGGCCGACCTAAAGGCTCAGGCACAGTAGTTTTTGAAACACAAAAAGATGCCCAACAAGCCATTAGTGCGTCTTGTCTAATTTTGTCGACCAATGGCCTCACGATATTACAGGTATGTACAACGGCTTCGATTGGTATGGGCGCACTCTCGAAGTCCGCGAGGTAAGGACCACTAGTTTATTTATGGTCGTCTCTGCTCACTGCACGCGTTCTGAAGGATCGTTATGCCGGCCTATCCGGGCCAGGTGCGTTCCGGGGTGGGCTCCGTGGATTTGGTGGTGGTCGTGGCCTACGTGGCAGTTTCCGTGGTAACTTCCGTGGTAACTTCAGAGGTGGATATCAAGGTGCTGGGCGTGACTTCTCGAGTCAAGATATCTATGCGGACTACCCAGGACCCGAGCAATCTCACGGTGGTCTTCGCATGGATAGCTATGGTGGCTATGGTGGAGGAGGGTATGGTTACATGGACTCTGAGCCAAGCCAGCAAATCATGGTTCGCAATGTGAGTCCTCCGCCTGTTTTTAAGTTCCGAGCTCGAGTCTAATGTATATCCAAGTTGCCATGGTCGACTGCCAATGAGGATTTGGTAGAGCTATTCGAGACTACGGGACAGGTCGAGCTTGCGGAGATTCTCTTCGACGGGACGAGATCTAAGGGATGTGGTGTCGTTCAATTTGCACAGGTATCCGAGGCTGAAACAGCCATCGGTATGTCTTGGTTTCGTTTCGAAAGCAACCGCGTCTCTAATTCATTCACCCCGACAGCCAAGTTCCAACAGTATATGTATGGCGGTAGACCGTTGGATGTTCGTTTCAACGACCGCTGGCACACTTTTACACCTACGGCTGCAAAAGGTGGCCAGGTGATGCCTTTGCAACCCGAGATGTGACTTTGTCATTTCCTCTTTCACCGCCTGGATGCGAAAGCAGTTTTATGTCCTCGGAGTCGTCCATTCGACGAAATCTGCTTGGGATGTATATTGTCTATACATTTCTGTGTCCCACTTGCTCGCTTTTTGAGGGGTGTCCTTTTTTTCTTTCCGCTTTCTTTTCTAGTAATTTTGATGTCGAGTAGTGCCCTGTGTAGTGCACTTATCTGAGTGAACACGATGTTCAGTTGGCTGTCTTGCCCAGTTGCAAATCCTTGTGGATATTGGAGCATAGTGAGGTGATGTTTGTTGTACCCTGGTGTTGGATTTCTTTGTGGGCTTCTTTGTTTTCTTCCTATGTTCTCATCCTGGTGAAAAATGTGTGCAAGTAAATGAGTGCCATAGAGCTGGGCACACACATGTGACAGGGTTCAAGGGGAAGGGTCCCTTCATTGATAGTGGTGATATTCTATAGGCTTGAAAGGAGGTAGGAAGTGGGAGAGGCATCAGATCTCAAATCTCATCTCTCATCTTGGCTCATCTTGGCTCAGATATCTTGCAGGCAGATAGATCAAACAGAGGGATGCATCATTCAGTTATGATGATGTTCATGATCTTGTCTACCTTAGGTACCTTAGGTATATAAACCCTGTCACATTACCATAGAGCCTCTCCCTAGGCTTGTATATCCATTTCTTCTCTTCTATCCTTACCCCTAGGACTTAGAGTCGTTCCTGACAAGAGGAGGAAAATGAGAAATGATTCAGTGTTGATGAAAAGAAAGAATGGGGATGAGGGGAGGGGGGCACTATCATGGTATAGGTCGACAACAATTTACCTCTGCCCTGCAATGCTCCCCTTGAACAACAGAGACGTAGCATTGTGATAATGTGGTCGCCGAGGCAGGGGAAAATGTCCTGACTGTGCAGTTCGTTCCTTCGCTGCTTCCCGTTCTTATCAGAGGTCATCTCTAGGAATGCAACGGTGATGGGAAACATGCAAAAACGCATATAGGGATTGAAAAGAAGAGATAGTTCAAGAGGGGCAGGGGAGTACAGTCAAGGATTGATATGAAGATATTCAGGGGTGACAAGCAGAAGGAATTAAGCCGCTGTTTTCAAGTGGGCATAGTGACCGCATGGTAGTTGTTGGACTAAGACAATAGTGCTACTGAATATGTTAAGCTTGGGGTTTTGGTTGTGCAAGACTACATACAACGTACCTCAGTCGTCGTGCGGGTGACGAACTGAGGAAAGAAAAGGAGTAGGACGCGTATATCTAGTGTCCTGCACGGATGTGCTCGACGTAAATATTATCCAAATAACTGCATCAAAAAGGAAAACATTGTCTGTGGGTGAGCTGCAACATGAAGGAAGAAGCGAGTGACGGCCCACACGTCTAAATAGTATGAGTGCGGTCCGAACTTCCGCATTCCAACAGTAGTGACCTAGTCTTTCAGGTTCATTTAGTTGGGAGAACTCGAGTGGCTGCCGCTCAAGGACGCGTTGTGATGAATCAATGTCACCTTGCCAGTTCATACTTTATAGGCTAGAAGCGACCAAGTTTGTTGCCATCGCGAGATGACTCGTAGAGTCACTGTTTCCTGTCACCAAAACTCGAAGCCTCGAGGGCCATCAAGTCACCACGGAGGTGATTACCACAATAACGACAACGTGAAGAAGGCTGTAGGATCTGAAATAGGGAGAGTAGCGCCGAAATGATGGTATACGTGTGACCTGATTGATATCGATAAGCATACGCGTGTACACGAAGCGATGAGAGCGCACTGCATCCCCCTCTCCTACGGCCAAATCCCTAGTCAAAAATGTCGTGGAGCAAAAGTGGGCAGTTGAGGAGTGGTGAGTATGTTGACCAGATATTTCGGGGTGTGGTACCGACCTGGATGTCAGAGTCGAGTTTTCCTTCCAGCATCATCCATAAGCAGGAAAGAAAGTCAACTGAAATCAATGTCCAAGAACTTGTGACTTCAGTTGCTTTTCTCGTTGACCGGATGCACATTGTGAGCGGTAGTGAAGAAGGAAAGCTCCAATGTTGGCGCGTGGAAGATGGCACGGAGGTAGGGTCGCCGATGGATGCAAAGAGTTCCATTCGCAACATTGCAGTGTCGCAGGACGGAAAGTGGGTTGTGAGTGGGATGAAGAGTGGCGAAGTGATGGTGTGGGATACGAAGAGTCACGCAAAGGCGAGCGCATTCAAAGGACACAGCGCTCTGGTGAACGCGGTAGACATCTCTCCGGATGGGACAAAGATTGCAACTGGATCAGATGACGAGACTGCCTGCGTCTGGTCGTTCTCTGGCCAGCGACTCCTCGGGCCTTGGATACACAACAACTGGGTGGCTGCCGTCAAATTCTCACCCGACGGACGCTTCATCGCCACTGCCACGTGCGACTTTGGCGGCCTTCGGACTTATGACGTTCAGGATGGTCGCCTCCTCGTCGACGTCCCAATCAAAGTCGGGGGGTGGGCAAACCGATCTCTCGCTTGGACCAGCGATAGCAAGAAACTCTTTGTCTTGTCTTCCGGCGGCAAGATCTACTGTTTGGACACCCCCACTGGCACAACATGCTCTCAATGGTCGATCCACAGCGGCAGTCAGCCCAGCCACATCGCCCTGGCGAGCAATGACACATTTATCGCAGCTTCTGCATACTCGTCAGTCTCGCTCTGGGACACCACGACGCACAGGCAGATCGGATCCATCATTTTGTATGTGTCTCGGATTGACTCAATGACCCTCTCTGCAAACTACGACCTAGCGGTGTCCACGGGAACGACAATTACCGTTCGCAATTTCCGTGACATCTTTTCTTCGTCCCACACTGACGATGTAAGTGTACACGCATTAAAATCATACCGCATGAGGTGGCCTTCTAATCACAGGCTGTTTTGTAAACTACGACAGATGTCCCATGAGCTCGCCCTGCAGCCCCCAAATGGGGAAATGACTGATTCAGAAGAGACTATTGAGTCACTTCGTGCGCAGAGGGAGAGCTTAAGTAGGTCTCTTAGCACGCTGATTAGCGCGTCGTTGATATCCACCTTGATTAGAAATCCAAATTGTGAGTCTTGAAGAACAACTATTGGACCCGCAGCGTACAGCAAACAACATGAACGAAATGATTGAATGCCTTAGTATGTCTATCGCCACCCTGACGTGCGCTACACTGACTTGTGGGACCACTAGACAGCAAAGTTATCCATCTCGAACATCAACTCCGTGCGCAGCGCATCGAAACGGATGATCTCACCCAGATTGTTCACGTGCATGAGCTGAAACATAAATGTGAATCATTGTACGCCGAGGGCAACATATTCGATGCCGCTGTCTCTCTTCTCGAAATTACTCAGAGTATCACCGAAAACATCAGAGCCAACGGCCTGATAATGGATTGGCTCACTAGTGAGTATATCGTCGTGTACTAGGGAAGATATTAAATTTTACCGTCAGAGTTCAAATGCCAATGCATATCGACACTAGAAGTAATCGGAGACGGGGCCTTGAGCGCCAAGAAACATGATGAAGCAGCTGTGGCCTACTATACTGCACTATTGCTCACCCCTTCCATCCCAAATACCCTGCTGACTAGGTGGGCGAGGGCGGTCTTGATCGGTAGTTCACCGAATGAAGCTTTGAACATGGCAGTCAAGGTGAGTTGAATAATACACTTCCAAGATGGTCGTTGACCCAATATATTTGTGTCAGTTCAAGTTATCAAGGATGGCGACCTATCAAGCGATCTGTGATGCTCTTGAGGAGAACGGCCGGGTCTCGGAGGCAGTCGAGTGTTTCGAACAGAACGTCTTGGACATAGAAACAATGTCTATGGATGAACGCGAGTGGGTTGCTAGTGAGGAGTCTCTACTTGGTTCATCGCGCTCGGTACCATTTGAAATGGATCATCAGATTTCAAAACGCGTTGTCTCAAGACATTGTTGGAACGGGGAGATCGGGCCATGGACTCTGGCTCATACAAGGATGCGATTGGGAATTATACTACAGCGTTGACTCTCGAGCCTTCGTCGATAGACCTCTTGATAAAGCGGAGTAAGGCACGAGCCAAGGTTGAATCATGGGAGGGCTCACTCGAGGACGCGGATACGGTACGTACGTCCTGATTTACACCAGGGTGGATAGTGATCTCGATCTCAGGCAATCAAAGTGGACCTGTCGTCTCCATTTGGCTACGAAAGAAGGCATGCAGCACTGCTCGCCACTCGCCGCTATGATGAAGCGATTGACGCATATAATGATATGCTTTTGAAACTTGAACAATCTCTTAATCCTGTTATTCGTGGTATTTTTTTTTTTGCGTAACATCAAGCCATCGTCTGAGGTTTTGATTTATTGCAGAATCGCGGAAGGAGTATGTGAGCCCATCGAAGACGATCGCGGCAATTCGCAGTTCAGTGAAACGAGCTCAGCGGGGTGCTCCCCTCGTCCTCATTAACACCGAGACTGGCTGTCTTCGTGACGAGCAAGCGCGTTTGGAGGAATTCGAAGCTGATCAGACATTCAAGGAACTCGTTGCATCCATGACGATGTCTCTGGACAAGTCTCGGATCAGGCAAGCTGTTCAGGAGTACTTCCGATATGGCACTTTTTCGCATACCTGGGAAGGAGCTGAACCTCTCTTCCACGATGTCCTTGATAGATCAGTACACGATCTGGCAACATCGCCCACAGCCTTCAAGTTAGTGATGTTCTGTGCAACGATTCGGCAGGCCGGGCTGCGTTGGGCATGGTCGGACACGTGCTGTATCAACAAGGGAGATGGCACAGTGCTTCAAGAATCGTTGACGTCCATGTTTAAATGGTACCATGAAGCTGCGCTCACCATCGTTCATCTAAAGGGAGTACTCTCTGACTCAGAACTGAGGGCACTGGAAAAAAGTGTTTGGAACACGCGCGCGTGGACTCTGCAAGAATTTTTTGCATCGAAGGTGATCCGGTTCTACACGGAGGATTGGAAACCCTATTTCCCTCACGAGACTGTGTTTAACCACAAGGAATCACCTGCGATCATGGCAGAGATGGCGGCTGCTAATGGTGTTGATGTACAAGTCCTGCTCTCTCTTCGGCCTGGATCCGAGAATGTACGACAGAAACTATGTCTTGCTGCTACACGGATTGCCACGAAACAAGAGGACATCGCCTACTCGTTGTTCGGAATATTCGATGTTTCGATCCCTGTCACATATGGGGAAGGCCAACAACGTGCTCTGGGACGGCTATTGCAAGAGGTATTAACTCGATCTGGTGATGTGACTATTCTAGCCTGGACAGGGAAAGGGTCGGACTTTAACAGCTGCCTCCCTGCGGAGATTGGAGTATATCGAGAGCCAGAATCACCATATATTCCGTCGGCAATTGAAGATGACGAGATGGAAGCATTAGTCGCGACACTACGGACATCCCCACATGCTGACTCGTCGGTGATGTTATACGATCGTGTCCTCCTTCTACCATCCCCACGTCTCGCTAGTCGTCGCCTGAGCTTATCTTGCATCAAGTTCTTAGTCAGAGATTTGTCGTTCTCTAGTGCTAGCTCATTGCGTGTTTATCATGCCAAAGCATCTGGACTTGGGCAGATTGAGATCAAGACGACGGAGGAGTTATCCAGCACAGACAATACGGTGCTCGTGCATCCATGGCTCCGTTGCCTACTTGATTCTGCGGAAGATGGGCATGGGGACGATGAAGGATTCATCCACGATGAGGATGACAAGGATGGGGATCCTACTAGCCTCTGTTCTGTTCGGTCAGACCACATATCCGTTTCAGACAAAAAGCTGACAAGAGGACTACGGCTGTTCACGCGTCTGAGACAGCCTTTTGGTGCACTGTTGCTCGTTCGTGTATCACACAACGAATATCGGCGTGTCGCATCGGATTATCCCATTGTGGTGCGATTACTCAAGAACGTGTCACCGAGCTCGCTTGTATCAATGATACACACACTAGATATACTATAGTTCGTCGCGTGGCCGTGAAGGGATTCATCTATGTTGTCTTTTTTGGAATCTGGATCTCTTGCTCATTGTTTCCCTGGGGGTGTGGATCGTACTGCATATTCTCTTACATTTTCGGATTGGTTTTCTATCGTATACATACTCTTGTTAGAATTTGGTTGAACGATGGGCCAGTTCGCGACGGACTGAGTACCGGGTAGATACTTGCAAAATGTATCTTCTAGGTCTCTGATCGCCATCCTTCACGTATTTCCTCTATAATCAAGAACATTGACCCAACGCTGTCATGTTCACCCACACCACCGGTGTGAACTCTTGGCACAAGAATCGAAGCACCTGATCCCTAATATACTCGTGCGTATCACAGACACGATCGCGCTAGACGTTCGTAGCCTCGCTATTGCTATGCGTTAGGGAGAATACCGAAAAAGCCATAACTAAATCTACATACACAACACCTAGAGGGAGAAGTTCCACACGAGGACAAGTCGTGGGACTTTGAGGAGAGGAGAGTGATATAGCTGGTACCAAGGGTGTATAATATATTCCACGTGCTCTCCTACCTGCGAAAGGGGGGAGAGAGGACGCACATATGACAGGGCCAGGTTCGAGTCAGAAAGAGGGGGTCATCGCCCATCCGAGGCGGCTGCCACAATGGCATCTCAAGAGTGTGTGCGTGTAGGTCAGGTCTCGGAGAAAGAGGGTCCCCTAAAGCATCACCGGAAACCTAACAGCTCTCTCCACTTGGGTGGGCAGTCTTGCAGTAAAACGGAACAAAGGAACGGTGTACAGTCATCACTCCCTATCACAGAGGGCTATAAAAAGAACACAAGGACAGGGCAACGGAGAATGGCCACATGTAGGACTGCATCAAAAAAGAGAAGTGACCCAAATCGTCGACGGAGGTAAGATAGAAAAAGGAAATTTGAGTAAAGCTGCTGCTTTGGGTGGGGTGTAATGGTTGGGTAGTGGTGGATCCAAACCTTTGGGTTCACTAGAACTTATTATAAGACCGGAGTACTCTTTGAAGTACAAGAATCAATGTCCCGCTACGCAGTCAATAAGAAACATACGGGGACACGAGTAAAATCAAACGCGGCCAAGAACCCTCTTCTATGTAGTCACTGTTTCTCAGCACCAAAAACTTCAAGAGCGATTTTGCCTGTCGACAACTCGGACACTATGAATGGCGCAACAGGAAGAAGACTGTGTGGGACCGCATTTAGGTGAGAGCACGCAGAGGGATGGTTCAGCCTCGCTTCGTCAGGTGAGCCGCTTGCTGAAGGAAGACCCTGTCGAGTCTATAAATCCCGCACACGTCGATTGTCACCTTCTACACCGGTATCTCGGTCATGTCAGCATCATGAAAAAGCAAACAGGACGAACAAGTCTTTGCGCCGAAAAGATAATGTTCATAATCGGAATATAAGACGATGACAAGTCTGGAGATACAGACAGCGTGAGCAGGAAGGATGATGGAGTCTTCCAACACGTTCATTGTGGAAGTGGACGGATACGTGATTTGGTTGATGTCTAACATGGATGATGTCACATATCGCGAACACGGGCGTGTACTCAGACGGAGAAACGTACAACAATGTGGTTTGGTCAGTGCACCGACTAACGCGCAGGGTACTCAAGCCATTTCAACCCGTCAATGTACCCTCTTCCTCCATTTCGCCAAGGGCCTCTGGCTCGTGTGTAATCCGTTGGAGGACTGTGGTATGGACAGTCTTGAAGAGGAGGTACGAATTCGCGTCGAGGGGAAGCGGGTCGTCGACCAACGCCGAGGTTTTGGTCGAAGAATAGAGGATAACGCTACCCCCTGTTTGCACGTCAGTAGAGCTCGTAGTCGGCTCTAGATGTCGCCCCCACCAACATCCTGCCAGGAAGCGCCCCATCGACTGCTAGGATATTCTCAGGCTTGGAAGGGATGTGAGCGTTTAGAAACACAAGGAGGTGGGAAAGAAAGGTCTCGATGGATAGTTGGAATGAGTTGGTCGTCAGCGCGGAGAGATGCGAAGCCTTATCCATCACCCATAGCAACCTTGCGCTGAATTAAAATACTGGCTTGTACCCGGTCCGGGTGACCAGCGCGTCTAAAGGGGGTTGTAGCTCACGACCGTGGGAATAGTGGATATGATGATGCAATAGCAGACTCAGACGCAGAGTGCGAGTGGGGGAAATTGAGCGATCCGCTCTTCATTTATTTCTTAGACTAAAGTCATAAATACTGTACTCATATTTCAATTAGCATGGACAATTTGCCCCTCTGCTTACTGTGCGTGTATTGTTCGTGTTTCAGTCATCGTCTTCTTATATGTGATGAATCATGGTCCTCATTCAGCTTGTCGGAACCAACATAGCTTGCTGAGAGACGATGTGTGTGTAGTGTCTTGTGAAGAACAAAGCCACAGTCGCACAGTGCCAAGTCAATCACCAACTCTACGAGGAAAAAGAGAATAGTCTTGGATGAGAGATCTGCTACTCCACAAGAACATTCAGAACTCCCATTCATGAGGGCGCGACGTCCGCGGCGCATGCTGGCAGCCCTGGACTTGCAAGTTCGGATCACGGAAATGTTTTAGTGTTGCTCCCGCACCCACGGCCTTGCTCGTATGCTCGGAACTCCCACTCATACGTGCGCCACACAAGGCCGTTGGAGGTGCGACAGACGGATAACACGCAAGGTACTCGTTGCACCTGCAGACGGGTTACGTCGTCAATTGCACAGACCGTTGGTATGACCCAATATCGGGAGCATCAATCAAGAAACCTTGTCATTGCTGTTGGATACTCAAGACTGGCTGTATTTTTTCACGATATGTGAGAGGGCGTGTTTCGCACACCGTGCCTCACTCACAGTCAAGAAAATTACTGATGGTACAGACCAGTTCCCTCGCCACTTTGTCATTCGTCCTTCATCTTCGGCCGATTATTTTTCCTTTTTTCAGTGTTCGACACGGGACGTGGGTATAACATTCAGTTGTATCAATCCTCAAAACTTCTATGGTGATACCGGACTTCACCTGTATAGCAGCGTAGGGGAGCACGCATTGGGATCGTGTAGTGCGTCGGGCACATGCTCCGGTCTCCATCACCTGAATGGCGTGTGGACCTCAGGAGGCAACTTTGTCTCGCTATAAATCGACATTGTAGAGGTGAATATAGCAATAACTAGGGTCAAGTCTACGGCGTCCTGTACCTTTGCGGGCACTTCGGCGGCCTCACCTTTGGGAGCAGCGACGCTGAAGGGGACAATAATAAATCAGGGGGCATGGATACAACTAGGATTTGGAGTGCTGGATAACCCAGATCGATAGATCGGACTGGGTGATTACTGAAATTTGGGGGTAGGCTCGAAGAACATCCCGTTTCCAGTAGGGATTCTGCGCCAGGTCGGATGCTTAGTTCGCGTGTCAATCACCTTGGCATGTAATTTTCCTGTCGGTGCTAGCACCTTTTGTTGCAGGAGTGGAGTACTTTTCTGAGAGTGAGCTAGGTTGGGGATATCTATTCAGCTCTGGGATCGGAAGGCCAGAACAAATTTTGGAACTCACAACAACCGTATCGCTTGTTTCAACGTGGAGCAACAATGCAACACAACAAATAGATTTCCAACGCACGAAAAATCCCCTGGGATGTACGTGGTAGAGTGTCACGACTCTGCAGCCTACCTGGCCGCCATTCGAGGTGCGACTCGTCACTGAATAAGGAGTGGATCACGTAAGCAATCAGTCCACTTTGTCGATTTACATAAACTCGAACCACAGACCAAGTTTGAGACGCACCCAGGCTACGGCATGCACAATAATACATCTTTGCGCACTCGGTCGCCGGCTTGCACCGTCTGACTCCTTTGCAATCGTGCGACCGGGATGTCCGAGGCTCTAGTTGTGACCTAGCGCTCGTTTGATCCGTAATTTTACCGGTTCTCACTGATAGGCTCTACTGTATCGCCAGGATGTTTATCTTGGTATGTGATTTCTAACGATCATATCACGGTGGCAACAAATTTCACTTCTTTGGATAGTGACAACGCAAGACGACGCAATGGAGCAGAACTCTGAGAATCGCCTTGGTTCGTTTTATTATCCCATCTATTAACTCCTGCACATTATATATACAGGTCCATCGATCCCCGAGGTGGCTCACATCCAATCTCTTCTACATATTCCCCCTCACACTACATCGCTCTTCGTACTCTCCAAATGGGTTTGCCACTTCAACACCGCTCCAATGGGTCTGTTAGTGACGCCGCACTGGATGACGCACAACTTGTGCGTGAGTTCAAGGGTTTTCCACCGCGGCCACTTCCCAATGGATCTGTAAATGACCCTCTGTCAGGGGACGCACGAGTCTGTGTACATGGACCCAACGGGTTGTTGCTGAAACAGTGTCCCAATGGGTCTGTCAATGCACCTCTGCCGGGTGACGCACAACTTGCGCCTGCTCCCGAGGAACGGGACCTTCATGTTCTCCCTACATTCACCAATGAAAGTATAACAAAGCCCCGCTCTATCGTCATGTACTTGCCTCCATTCTTGTCTTCGCTACCACAGGATGTCTCCGTCCCGCCGGTCTCTGTGGATAGACCACTGTTGGTGACAGAGTCCCGTTTACCAACCATCGACTCCGTGTCACTTTCATTACATAAAGCATTACACCACTTCGGACCAGTCTCTGAGGATTACTCTGGC
>JBBPJS010000971.1:0-12734 GCA_038088835.1 Singerocomus rubriflavus | reverse complement strand
AGAATAGAAAAAAGAGATAGAAATAAGAAATATGAGTCAATATGTATTGACCATGAGTTATAGAAATAAGAAAAAAGTCAGCCTTAAGTCAACAGGCATTAAAAAGCATTAATATGACATATTCATTGTTATACTTTTTAGAAAAATACTTTACTTCTTGATAAATAATCACAGCTTAAAGCAACTTCACAGACATCATGCAGGGTCTTGCCACACAAAGCACACAAACACAAAGATAGAGGATGGGATATGGTGAAGGATAAGGGGAGTAGTACTCTTAAGATCTCAACCTACTAGAAGGTGATTAACCAAGTGAATTAGACTAAGAGGCATGAGTTAAAAGTAGACCCCATATTTATACTACATGCAGATGTGCACAGACCAGATGACATCATAGATAAGGTGTGAAAAAGAAGAAGCAGAAATTAATATCTCAAAATAGCCTTAAGACATTAGAATAAAAAAGAAGCAAAAAAGCAATGGAAATAAAAGAGGCTATGCCTATAAGACAGCCATGATGCATGACATCATTGGTCTAGGCCTGATCATGTGATTAGTCATATGACCTGTTACCTGACCTAGTCATGTAATGAAGAAGATAAGATAAGATAAAAGAAAAAAGAAGAAAAGTGTTAGTATGCAAAAAGTGTCAAAAAAATGTATGATGTTACAATATTCATAAGATGTAACTTAAAAAGAAGTGAAAGGGTAAAGAATAAAATGAAAGTCTAGACTGAGTTACATAATAATAGGTCATGTGATCTGAAAAGTAAAATGTAAAGAAAGAATAAGTTTAGTATATAATGCATAATACTTCCCCCCTTTTAAAACTTGGATTTCAAATGAGTTAGATTTTTATATTCACTAAATAGAGCATTGAAGAATATTTCAGAGACATGTAAAGGCCAAGGTGCTGAAGGGTAAGCAGCATGAAAAGCCTTGTTAGCATTGCAAGCATTATTCAGATATGTGACCAGTTCTTAAGTATAATTAAAGTTGTTCTAGCCTTTCCAATGCATCAAATAATGCAACTTTTCCTTGATAAGCTGAAAGTCCATAATCAAGTCAACTTTGTATTCTTCATCTCCTTTCTCTGTGATCAAAATCACATCTGGTTGAATAACAAATTACCTAGACAACATGTTATGATATGATTTAATATGAAAAACATTAATGATAGGATGAATTTTTATATGAGATGGTAGTTCCAATTGCACTGTATTAGAAAGTATCTTGAGGATTTTATAAAATCCAATTTATTTCTGCATCAATTTTTTAGAGAGGAATGGAAAAGAAAAGTAATTAGTTAAAAGCCACATAAAGTGGCCAACTTGTAGTTCAAAAGTAATGAAAGAGTGTGGTGTATTAGCCATGTATATACAAGCCTCTTTAAGAACTTTCTGAATGTCAGAGTGTGTGATAGCACAATCTTCAATGAATCCTTTAGTTTATTCTGCAAAATCCAATATGAAGGCATAATTTTATATAATAGCAAATAAAGTATGATTAGTGGCAAATAACAAGGTGTTGTTATAATGAAACTAAGTCATCTTGACCCAATCTACCCAAGTATTTTGCTTCTTGGCAACATAGTTGTGTAGATATGCCAGCAATTTCTAATTGACATACTCTATGTGACCATCTATTTGAGAATGATAAGCTGTAGAAATCTTTTGCAAAATATTGGAGATCAGCCTGTCAATCAGGACTTTCAATAGTACAACTTTTGTACACTATTTACATTTCCTTATTTGGATAACTGTTGACTGCTCATTGTGTTACTGAATGCTCTTTCCCTCCAGTCTTATATTCTCAACTGGAGGTAAGCTATATATTATATTGCCTATACATTCATTACTTACTCTATCTAGTATTCATTCCTTTACCTCTAGGTAGATATTCTCTGAGTCTTGTACTTTCAACTGGAGTATTCATTCCTTTACCTCTAGTGTCATTGACACATCAATCTTTAACAGATTATGAGCCCTGCCTAGCATGGCAGAAGAGACAAGACCCATAGCTACTGGCTGGTCCACCAGAGCTATATAAAAGCAATCTGAAGTAAGGGAAAAATCAAAGCTCACAGTGCCAGCCACTGAGCCTGAGCCTGAGCAAGTACTAGCCCACTAAATTAGACATATCAATGGACTCTGATTTCTCAGAGACAGTGAGCCACAGCACCAGCCATAAAGTAAGGTCTCAAGCAGGCAATCTGCTATGACCAACTGCCTATCTGACACTGTGACCACCAAGTCCTACTGGAGGCAAATGACTCAACTTCTTACCCTCTCAATCTCTATCTCCATCAATATCAACTACCTGTGACCACCCAGTGCCAGTGAGCCACAGTGTCAGCCACAGAGCAAGAGCCTGAGGGCTAGGAGTATAGGAACAGAAGACTCAGAGCCAGCAAGCCACAGTGCCAGCTGCAGGGCAAGTGCCTGAGTATTATTCTGACATGACTTATCATTGGTCAACTGGACCACCAAGTCCAACAGGAGGAGAATCCATAGAGAAGGAGAGTCAACTCCCCCCCCCTCCTCCTTACCCACTTTCATTTAGACAGAAACCCATCACATCAAGCAAGGGGGTGTCTATATCATTTCCCAATACTGCTCAGATTGAGGGGGTGACCCAAACCTTGATCATTAGCAATCTGACCTCTGTTAATCAGTAACAAACTTCAAAATGAATCTAAACTACCAAGTTAAACAACTTCATCTGGAAGAATCTCAGAGAACTATGGCAAACACACCAACAACAAAGTGAGCCCAACAAACTCTGGAATGAGTTTAAACTACCAACACCACCATGCCCACTGTCCAATCACTGCAGCTGCATCTCAGCCAGACAACAACAACAATCATCCCATAAGCAAGGGGGTGTCCATCAGATCTGCAAACATGTTCAAAATGATGATAAACTAGTATTCAGAGCATCAACACTAAATCATGGCCTATTGCTCAAGCAACTCTAAAATGAGCTTAAACTAGCTTACTCTGCAATGAGTCTAAACTATCTATCCTCATAATGTCTAAAAAGACACTAAACTACCCCTGAAACAGAGAGGAAATACAATGCAATGAAGAACATCAATATCACCTCTAAGAACCATGGCAATCATGCCAACAATGGAGTGAGCCCAACAAACTTGCAACCTCAACCTTCAACCCCATGCATCTATCCTGCAACACCATCAAATATGGCCAAGGAAGTCAATGTCTGAAATAATGATAAACTAGTATTCAGAGTCACAGCATCCATCACCAACACTGCAAACATGTCCAAAATGATGACATACACCAAGAAGAACATCAAAGACCAATCCCAAGCCTTCTTGCTCTCTAAAAGCCATCTGCAATGATGCAAAACTACTACAAGCCTTCAATTCTGACCAATAGCACTACTGAAGCAAACCACAACATGGATCAATGGCCCAAGAACCCTTAGAAAGCCACAACAATCCCCAGATCACCTATGCAACTTTGAGATAAGTCTAAACTATCTAGCCCCATAATGTTTGAAAAGATCCAAAACTACAACACTCTCAGAGAAGACTGCTTGAATCAAGGGGGTGACATGCAAGAAAGACAATCTAACTGTCACAGAAACCAACCTCAAGACTTACTAAACATCTCATCTGAGGGGGTGCAGACTGGAACAGTCACAAACAGTGATATTCAAGTCACTATAGCCCAAGCTCACACAGTACCATTATTATTTGTTATCAACAAGAAATGGAGCAACCCTGCAAGTTGTGGGCTACATTTCCATGTTTCTGACCTATTAGCAAGGAACATGGATGCCACTCTGACCACTGCAGATGCACTTATTAAGCTCAGAAAGGAGTTGCAATTCATCTTCAATCACATTCACTCAATTGCTGAAAATGCAGCATTTGTCAGGCAGATGCATGACCATTACTTTGATTTCCTGCTGCTTTCCAACATGCACTATGGTGCTTGGTACACTGACCTGCAGATTGATCCCTACACAGAGCATGCCTACTTTAAGTCAATGGATGGCCATATGAATAACTAGAGCTTTAATCTACATAGGCCCAATCTTCACTTACTTGCCTTAATCGCCCAACATACCAGGCTCATTCTGGTGGATTCAACCAGAGCTGGAAAATGTATACCTGATGTGCTCTTGAAAACAGTACTAATATGGTGTGTAGTTGTCAATTGTACAATCCTTAAAAAAGCCTTGAAGATTTACCCCCAAGTTTGAAACATTACACTCTATACCCCTCCAAGCAGTGTTAGTTGACAGAAATACAATTAGATCATGGCCAATCTCAACAAATGGGCCTTCAAACCCATGGCTTTCTCTTATATACTGTTACAAACTTTGGTTTGAACTTATACTTTTTCTGCACTTTTCATTATCTTATCTTATCTGCATCATCACATGACCTAGTCATGTGACAAGTCACATGATCAATTACATGATTGGTCTAGACCTATGATGTTATCTATAATGTCATACCTAAAGGAAACCTTATGTTAGGTTTAGATTGTTTTAGAATCTTTTATCTTTAATTTCTGTTTCTTCTGAAAGGTTCTTTTCATTTTCACTCTCTTCTTTTCATTTCTGTCTGCTTCTCTTTCATTCTAGGACCTCATGGTGTGCTTCCTTTTCATACCTTATCTATAACATTACTTGGTCTGTGCATGGTTCTGTACAGTATATAAAGAGACTGTCTTTGGCTGTCATCCCTCAGCTTAATTCATTCAGTTACTTGTCCCTCTAGGAAGTGAGGCCTAAGGATTACCCTTTTCTTTACTCTCTTACCTATTGCATCATCATACTTCACACAAGACCACTCAAGGGAATGATATCAACAGTTTGTCTTAGTTTTAGTTTGGTTTCATATTATACACTTTCAAATTGCAGATTGTGAGGGGGAATGATGCAACCTCACTTACTCTTGACAACAGTCAGATTAGGAGGAAGAACACATCAGGTGATTAGAGCATGTGGTGATCAATACAGGACCTTGTTACCAGCATCAACCCAAATATACAGATTGAACCTGAAATTGAGGATTTGCTCTTGCAGATTGCAGACAAGTTCATCAACTCTGTGACCAACTTTGGTTGTTGGCTTGTGAAACATTGAGGGGGGGGGGACATGCTCAAGGTGAAGAACTTGCAGCTCCATCTTAAGCAAAACCACAATATCTGCATTCCTGAATTTGCCTTGAACAAGCACATATTTTATCTTGAGCTATTTCAACATGCATATAGCTTATGTCTTGCCTCAACCTTGTCCATCCAAATAGGCAGAACCCCATCACATTAAACCTACTGCCATCTTCAATGGGGATGTCAAACCCAGCAATGACTTTGATAACACATTGTGTCTCAAGTTGACAAACTACTCACTCCATCATCAGTCTAAGAGGGTGTGTTGAAGATCAGCCTGTCAATTAGAACTTTTAGTAGTATAACTTTCATATACTATTTACATTTCCTTATTTGGACAACTGTTGACCACTTGTTGTATCACTGAATGCTTTTTCCCTCCAGTCTTGTACTCTCAACTGGAGGTAAGCTACATATTATATTGCCTATACATCCATTACTTACTCTACCTAGTATTCATTCCTTTACCTCTAGGTAGATATTTTCTGAGTCTCATACTCTCAACTGGAGTATTCATTCCTTTATCTCTAGTGTCATTGATACACCAATCTCCAACACAAAATACTCAGTGATTTGTAAAGTTGTGAGGTGAAATCCAAGATAAACTATGTTTTTTGATTCAAGATAATGAAGGATGGGAGTCCATGCATGCACCAAATGTTGTTTCTAAATAAAATAGCCAAATCTTTTGGAGAAATGATTTTGAAACAAGGAATAAAAATAGCTTTTTTGAAGAAGTGATTTACAATGACACAAATAGAATCCTGCTCATTTATGGGTGGGAAATCAGGGACAAAATCAATAAAAAGATTAGTTTAGGGCTTGAATGTGACTGGAAAAGGTAACAGTTTTACTTCTAATAAATGTTGCTTGCCTTTAAAGTAAGCACATACTTGACAGGAGGATAAATATTGTTTGATATCTTGCATGACATTAGGCCATGTAAATGTTTTGGATAACAAATGAAAAATGTGTGCTTGCCCTGCATGTCCTGCTAGCAAAAAATCATGGTAAAAGGGTAGATACTCTGTTTGAAGATGGAAAGAAACATATATCTTTTCTTTTTCTGAAAGAAAGAGTTTGTTGACTAAATTGTAATGAATGAGTGGCAGAATGTTGTCACCACTTGCCAGTATTTCAGCTTGAATTTTAGCATGAAAGGAAGAGAAAATAGATATGTTGTTAGTAAAGACTAACAGTGGTAGCATAGTAATGTTAGTATTGATTTTTTCAGCTGTGTCACCATAGTTAGATCTTCATGAAGGAGCATTGGCCCTATTATTTTGAGTTTCAGATTTATAATGAATCTGAAAATTAAATTCTAAAAGGAGCATATGCTAGCAGGCCTGCCATGCTAAGAGATCTTATAACTTCTTTTAGAATTCCAGGTTTTTATGATCAGTGTCACATTCAGCTATTTAACCTCTATTGCCTCTTCTCTGACCAACTTCAGCCAACTCCATCAACCCTCACATCTTCTATACCTCCTATTTCTCAGAGCTTCTACTTTGAAGTTCATTTCTTCATCTTGACTAGTTTTAACCATGCCAGATCTATTTTTTCTCAATCATTACCTTGTATGTCATTGTTATTGTCATTGTCATTGTTTTGTCTTTGCTCTATCATTTTTGATATTCCCATATATTTTCTTAACATTATTATATGGTTACTTGATATTTCCATGTGCTTACTTGTTTCACCTTTGTATCTTGTATCTTATATTACTTATACTTAAGAGCTACATCTCCTATATGTCTCCTTAGTACAAATATCAACTAAGTCACTCCTTCTGTCCTTGTTCAACCACCTCACCCAACTCCTACTTCTACTATCCCTTCTTTGCTTTAGACTTCCACTTCTATGTTCTCCAAAATATGAAGACATAGGCCTATATAAGGGTGCAATACATAAGTCCTGTGCTGATGTCCTCACTAAGTTTTCCCCTTTACTATGTTCCTTCATTTGAGCCTTTAGTTCCCTTCTACTACTAACTTCTTCATTCCCTTCAAGACCCCATAACTCTAGTTAGACTTTGATATGGAGAAGCAGAACTTGACAGTATATTCATACTTACACTTATATAGGACCCTATTTTTCCACCATAATGTTATGAATATTCACCTATTGATGCAAAAGTGCTTTATATAGCACTTTTGGCAGCTTTCATACCATTCCTGGCAAGTTCATCAGCCTGTCTGCCAGGCCTTGTGACTTCATCTCTAGATATCTCACCAATTAAAGCTTGTTGTCTCCCTTAACACCACTTTCAGAGGATTTAGAGCTTTCTTTAGAGCTTTGCTTTAGGAAACTACTGGATAACAAAAATAACACAAGACTTGATGAGCCTAGTGGACCTCCATCTCTGAGCCAGGAGATAACAGTGAATATAATAACAACTCCTTCTCAAGCTTCTCTAACTTCAAAGATAACAAAAACCCTTGGAATCAACATTAGGAAGATAACTCTAAATCTGTTGTGACACCTGACACTATTCTTGCAAATAATGGAAGAGCAAGCAAGCAATGGCTCAAGCATCTCTATATAGCACACCTCTTAGGGATCATATTCAAGATCCTTAATGACTGGCTGGGTAAGCACCAATGAAGACTTATATAAACACAAGCCAGATGACTGGACAAGTAAACAAAGCTGAGATTGCTAGCTCTGAACCATTGACCTTTTATATTGCAAAAGACCATGCACAGACCAAGCTGTGCCATTACATAGTATACTAAATGAAGGGCATATACTACTGGTTAAGGAAAACACAGAAGTGAACTACCACATTATGGAAAAGAATGGAAAAGCAATTCTAAACCATAAGAATATCTCAAGGCAGAACTCTAAATGCACAGTGATCAGAAATGGAAGAGAAGAGAAGTCAGAGAAGCAAGACAGAGATGATTATGAGATAAAGCATTATAAGATGCCTGTTGAGCAACCAGAGAAACACTATACACAACCCTGCCTATCTTCTATCACTATAACCCATCGGGCAATCTGACATCAATGACTGAATCCTTGAGAATGTCCGGAGGAGAGAATGCTGGACAGCAAGAAGGAATCAGGAATGAGGAGAGGATAATCTTCATACTTCTTGGTGAACTATTGCATCACCAGTACTGCAATGGACTATTGCATCATGCACACTTCCTCCTAATACTAGCTCCTATGAGACTAGCATAATCATAGTTGAGCCTTGGGGTGAGGATTCTGGCTCTTGAGTAATTGCATAGCTATCTCCAGGTTGCCAACCTTGAAAGCTGATCAGGGGTGCCACCCCATCTCAGGATGTACCACACAGCATCCAATGAGATCATCTTCAAGCCCACAGGCAAGGAGGAACAACTATAAATAACATATAGTCAATATGATAAGGGATCATGGCAGCATACACCTTTAAGACCTGCAGGTATAATATCCGTAGGTTCTTGCAATAAGACCTTGCATCACATGGGGTTTCTACATCAGTTAGTGCTGTCACAAAGACAGGCAATACTTCACAAAGAATATGGCTTCAAGTTATCTTGACCATAACTCATCTTGACCGTATCTTAAGCTGGCATGACCACACAGAATAAGAATAAGGGAGAAGGGATAAGTGAGACTGCATCCAAACAATGCCTCACTCCTAGGCAGTCTGAAGACTGGGTAGGCAAATAGCTACTCTTTTACTTGGTGTTCCTTAAACATCACTAGGCCATCTTTACAGGCAGAGTAGGTGAGGTAAACAAGTGGATTTGGCTGGGGGATAACAGCCCTTGCACAACCCCTTATATACGGTACATAAGAGTGCATAGACCAAGCTGTGTCTGACTATCTAGGGTATATGCTATTAAGGCTATTGGTAGATAAGGTAAAAGGTTTAGTCCATGAGTAAAAGGTTAGGCAGCCTCATGCATCAAGAATGGAAGAGCAGATATGAAGCTGCAAGGTTTAATGTAAAGGGGAAGATTGATCACAAGATGTGAAAGATCAGGATAGGGATTGTGGCAGAGATCATCAAGATTCTGCAGAGTCATAATTGAGATTGATATCTTGATAAGAGATCATACCGATTGGATGGTAAGGGCAGAAATGAGAAAGGTGAGGACATCTTGAGGATGTGGGAGAATCTAAGATGATCGATGTGAGTTCATGAGGTTATGAGAGATGTGAAGAGAATAAAGATGTGATGCACATAATGAGTGAAGGCATGATGTGTGAAGGGACAGAGTAGTCACATAATCAGGGAAAGGAAAGTCATGTGACTTGCAGGTCATGTGATCATACCCAATGCTAACACAGAGTACGCTGGGAGAGTTATGCATGCACTTGCTAACACAAAGTACAAGTGATGCTTGTGATGTCATAACAATGCCATCTTAATCAGATGCAATCTCTAAGATCCCTACTATTCATATATGTAATAAATGAAAGATGCATCATAGATGAGATCTAGTCATAAAGAGAGAACTAGTATCTTGATGTTGATATGATCTAAACAAAGAGATGGATGAACTGCTGATATGATTCCTTAAGTGGTCTGATTTTAAATACAATCAATGATAGATGAAAAGGAATAGAGGATGTTGCGGAACCGAAGAGTTCTGCTACTCTGCCAACAACAACCCAACCAATCCAGTGGATGACCAGAGATCTCGGTACAGGGCATAACCATCTATGTTGGAAGAAGGGAGATGACTAGAATAGTCTTGAGGTCTGCGGATAGAGGAGAGGACTGCGCATCGGGGGAACTACTATAATCAGGAACTCCAGGACTACTCTTGCAAGTCCTTGATAGCAACCGTACTTTTGCAACGATGCTCTGTCTTCCTCCTAATACCTAACCCCTAACAGGAAAGGCATAATCATATACGAGCCTTGGGGCGAGGGTTCTGGCTCTTGGGTGATCGCGTAGCTATTACCAGGTTGCTATCCTTGAGAACAAAGTCGGTGTCACCGTAGATACGTGGGTATGTTCGATAACCCCAACATATGTTCCAATGAGAGATGTGATGCTACTCGTGGCTTAAATATCTGTAATGTCCTGTTTAATACGATAAGATCCACACGGCAATGGTAGCCTCTCAGGATCGCCAGTATAACATCAGTACTCGGTACGATGGAGAGTATGTCACATGATCTTTAATGGTTTCTGGTACGATGGTTCTTCCAATGAATGTGTTTCGTTCTTCTCTGTTACTGGGTTCTGTACGAGTGCTTGAATGAGTTGGCTCGTAGGCCTGACGTTGGCGGTTTGGTGGTATGAGGATTCGATGATACGATGAGGGGAGGGATAAAGGTTAGCTTTATCTCCAGATGGCTCACTCCCTAGGCTCAATTAAGAGGGCAGGGCGAATACCATCCCTTACTTGATCTGTTGTCACTAGGCCACCTTGGTAGGCAGGGTAGGACGCGAGGAAACAAGTGGATTAGGCTGGGGGAACAGCCCTACTCATAACCCCACTACTTATACGTTACAGGATCATGCACAGACCAAGCTGTGATGAGGGTCTAGGATATACATGATTAATGCTATTGGCTATACTATATGAAAGGGAAGAGTCCATGAGGGAAACATTAGGCACTTCATATATCAGAATGGAAAAGCGGATATGAAGATGTAGGGACTAGGGTAAAGGGAATGATCGATCACAAGATGTGACTGATCGGAGAAAGATCATGGCAGAGATCCATCTAGGATCTTGCAGGGTCGTGATCGAGATGCAATCTCAATTGGTGATCATACCGATTGAATGGTAAGGGCAGAGATGAAGGAAGGAGGATCAAGATCGGAATGGAAGATGTGATCGGTGTGAAGTCATGAAGATAGTGAAGAGAGATAAGAGATGTGATCAACGTGAAGGTGTGAAGGCGTGACGATGTGAAGGGATGGTGTGGTCACATAATCAGGGAGAATGATGTCATGGCACTCGTGTGTGCAAGCACGCAGTCATAGTGCAGGATCGTACAAGGTTCATACACAATTCATAACAGGTAGTGACAGCTACCAAACAAGTGGATACAATGTGTATTGCTACACAAGGGAGCTGGAGACAAGTACCATAGGTAGAAGGTACATGTAAAGGTAGAACAAAGCTAGAGAGCTATGTACTTGGGTGCTTGGGTATATATACAAATGGGCAGTGTGCTGTAGAGCAGGCTGGGGAATAAGTGGTAAAGGGGAAATACATAAGCCGTATCCAAAGAGGGACACATATTGAGATGCGGAGAGCTGCATGAACAATAGGGAAGATCTGGAAGGCAGTAGGGAGACTGCTGACTATGGGATTGCCAATGGTCAACAATGGCAAAGTGCAGGACAATGGAGAAGCTCATCAGGATGTGAAATAGGAAGCGGAAGGGCGAAGTCCTGATGGCCTTGACTAGGGGCGCCACAAGGGTGACTTAGTGTAACTTGGGCAAGCTAGGGGCAAGACTTGGGGCATGAGATGCAAGATGTGAGACACAGGGTGGGAGATATGTGAGTTGCATGTGACAAGTGGCATGGGTCTCTGGGGCATGTGGTGTAGATCACGTGTGGCAGTCATGTGACTGGATGGTCACAGGGTCGCCAGGTTAGCTGTGGAGACAAAGTATATATGGGTAAGTGTAGTACAGGTCTATGGGCATGCACTTAGCGGGTGCAACACAGGTCACAGAAGGTGCACTGAGAAGTGCAATGTAAGTCAAGGGTATGCATGCTGGGAGTGCAATACAAGGCCTAGAGGGGAGTTTAGGAGCACAGGTGTTCACTGGAAGACGAAGTATGCACGTGATGTGTGCACTACGAGTCTGGAGCATAGTCAAGTGTACGATGTGAATGTTACAAGAGGGAAAATTGTAACAGTGAGTTTTTCTTTGAGGGGTCATTAACCTCACTTCTTGCTGTTTAAAGTCTTTCTGATTCATCCATAAGCTAATTGATTTTTACTGTCTTCTTTGTCCAGTTAATCACTGGATTTGCTTTTTTGAATCAAGGCATTCCAAGAATAATGTTACTTGTTTTGCAGTGCATGACAATGAATTCTTGTTCATGCACAGTTTCATTGATTTTGACAAATTGGCAAGCTTTGTATTAGGCTTGTTCTTTGGCATTGGGGGTCCTGTCTACATTGTGGATTCATAGGGGTGTTGCAAGTTTTTATAGGGGTATTCAGTGGTGCATGGCAAAGTGCCAGTCCATACAGTTCACTTGTGCTCCACTGTCTAGTAGAGTGGTGGTGTCAACATTTTTGTTATTGCTTTTGACTTGGATCTGAACAGGGAGTGTTATTGCATCCTTATTTAAAGAAGATAATATATTTGCAGCAAAGATAAATGAGAAGGCCTGCATCAACCAAGCTCCTCATGTTAAAAACCCACCCTTTTTATGATTTTTTCCACAACAACTTTGTGTTATGAATTGTGTACGAACCTTGTACGATCCTGCACTATGACTGCGTGCCTGCACACACGAGTGCCATGACATTCTCATTCCCTGATCACGTGACCACTCCGTCCCTTCACATTATCACGCCCTTGACCCTTCACGTGTATCACATCCTCGGTCTTCACCTCTTCACCTTCTTCACGACATCACCGATCACATCTTCCATTCCG
>JBBPJS010000970.1:0-12738 GCA_038088835.1 Singerocomus rubriflavus | reverse complement strand
AATGGCATAACTAGCCACTCATATAACCCATAGCATATTTAAAAGGAGGTCTTTCACTCATTTCTGGCAGCAATGCAGACCAAGTGATATGCATGCCAGAGATCAAGCTTTGTATATATGTGAGCATGGCTAGGGATGTTGAGAAGGTTAGAGATGTGAGAAAGTGATATAAAACAAAGAACTATACTGATGTGACAACTCTTGAGTGGTCTTGGTATGTTGATGCAATGAAACATTGGTAAAAGAGGAGTAGAGGGTAATTCCTAGGTCTCACTTCCTATAAGAGGACAAGTAACCAAATGGATTAGGCTGAGGGATGACAGCCAAAGACAGTCCCTTTATATATTACAAGAGTCTGTGTATGGACCAAGTGATGTCATAGATAAGGTGTGAAAAGAAAGCACACCTCATGTCCATCAAATGGAAGAGAAGATGATGGAGATGAAAAAAAGAGAAGAGAAGCAGATGGAAATTAAAAGAAGCTTCCCATGAAATAGAAATGAAAGATAAGAAGCTTTTAGAAAGGCCTGGATTTCAACATGAGATTTTCTACAGGCATGACATCATTATGACATCATAGATCTAGACTTGATCATGTGATGCTAGAAGATAAGATAAGATTAAAAAAAGAAAAAAATCATACAAGTCTAAAGCAAAGTTCATAACACTTTCCCCCTTTCAAGACTTGAATTCCAAATGAGTCAAGTTTTCATAAGAGGAGAACAAGGAAGCAAAATCAATCCCTGTGAGGCAGAGAGATTGAGGAGTATTAGGCCAGCAAGAGTGAAAAAACTTGATCGCATCTTTAGCATTGTTTAGATGAGCAACCGGTTCCCAAATATGATTAGAATTGTCTCAACCTCTTCAATGAATTAGATAATAAAATGAACCATTGATAAGTTTAGAATCGATGATACAGTCCACCTCATATTCTTCATTACCTTCCTCCATGACATGAATAGCATTCAGACACAACATGAATTGAGAAGGGAGAGGTTTAATATAGGGTTTAATCTGACCAACATTAACAACTGAGTAAATCTTCATATGAGAAGGTAATTTCAAATGCACCACATTTAGCATCACCTCAAGAATCTGATATGGTCCCAGCCATCATTGGGATAGTTTAGAAGATGGGAAGGAAAGTCTGAGGTGGTCAGTAGAAAGCCAGACCTTGTCACCAATAGCAGGCTTAAAAGTAACAGGTACATGATCCTTTGAGGCCATGTTGTTTTGTGCTACAGTTAAAGTCTGTTGAACTTTGCTGTGCACAACTGCACATTTGCCCACAAACTCTGGCATATTATCTGCAAAACCAAGTCAAGAAACATAATTGTATGTAACAGTGAAAGGAGATTTGCCCATTGCAGAAGAAAGTGAATTGTTGTAATGAAATTGTGCCATGGATATCCAATCCAGCCAGTTATCTTGTTTCTTCACAATGAACTTTCACAAATACACAATTAATTCTTGATTGACATGCTCCATTTAACCATCAGTTTGTGAATGATATGCAGTGGACATTTTTTGAGAAATATGGAGAAGTTGACAAAGAGAAGATGTGAATTCAGAAATAAATTGTGTTCCACAATCAGACACAATAGAAAATGGAAGACCATGAATACACCACACAAAATCATGGAAAAGAATAGCCAGATCCTTTAAGGAGATAGTCTTGGCACAGGGAATAAAGATCACTTCTTTTGAGAATTGATCAATAATAACACAGACCATATCTTTTTTATTGATCTGTGGAAACCCAGAAATGAAATTAACTGACAAATCCTGCCATGGTACTATAGCAATTGGTAAAGGCATTGGTGCAACATCAGACATCTGTTGTTTCCCTTTTGCAATTACACAAGCTTAACAGGATGATAAATATATTTTGACATTTTTAGTGACTTTGGGCCACATGAATGTTCTAGATAAGAAATGAAGAGTGTACAAGCTTGTCCTGCATGACCTGCTAGAGGAGAATCATGATACAGTGATAAACATTGATTCTGCAAGGACAAGGAAACATAGATCTTGTTCCTTTGATCAACAAAAACTTGCTGTTGCATATTAAATATGAATGAAGAGGGAAGAGCATTTGTCATTGTTGATGTGACACTGTGAACTTCTTCCATAAATGGTGAGAACAATTGTATGGCTGCATTAAAAATTTTTGAAGGTAAAATGGTAATATTGGTGTTTATTTTTTCTGCTGCTTCTTTATAGTTGGGTCATTGAGATAATGTGTCTGCTCTATCATTTTGTGTGCCTGGTTTGTAAGTTATGGTAAAGTTATATTCAAGGAGGATGACATGCCATCTTGCTTGTCTGGCTGACAAATCTTGTGGTTTCTTTCAGAATTCCAGATTTTTATAATCTGTTCAGATATTAAAGTGAGGAAGTTCTAATAGATAATGCCTTCATTCTTGCAAAGCTTGAATGATGGCTAAGAGTTCTTTATCATAAATAGAATAGTTTCATTCTTCCTTTGAAAACAAATATGAATAGAAAGCACATAGGCTTCAAAGACCATCTTTGTATTATTGGAATAGAATAGCTCCTGTAGCTAAATCAGATGCATCTGCTTCAATACACATTGGTTTTGATGTATCTGAAAAGACTAGTAGTGGTGCCCATGTGAATTGATTCTTGAGCATCTCAAATGCCTTTTGCTGTATTTCTGATCAGATAAACTCTTGATTTTTCTTCATCAATAAAAAAAGTGGTTTAGAGATTTCAGCAAAGTTTTGAATGAAACATTGATAATAATTACAAAGTCCCAAAAAGGACTATATGTCTTTTAAATATTGAGGAATGGATCAGTCAAGAATTGCTGTTGCAGAATCAAAGAGTTCTGTCTACTTTGCCAATAAACCTAACCAACCTGGCAGATGACCAGGAAATGATATAATAAGTTCTTGAGATAACATCTGGATAAGAGAGTGCTGAATAGCAGGATAAGGGGAACGGGATAAGGAGAGGACTGAGTCAAACTATTTTCAGATATAATCTCCAGAACTACTCTTACAAGTTCTTGTTAACCACTAGACTTTTGCACTAGGATTCTGTCTTCCTCCTAATATCTAACCTTTAACAGAAAAGGCATAATCGTGTTTGTACCATGGGATAAGGATTCGGGTACTTGGATAATCACATAGCTGTTAACCAGGTTACTATTCTTGAGAATAAAGATAGTGTCACTATAGATATGGGAGTCTGTACAAATATCTCCATATATGTTCCAATGAGGAGTGTGATGTCACTTGTGGCTTAAATATCTGTAATACTAAAGGACTAATATGATAAGATCCATACAGCAGTAGTAGCTTCTCGAGATCACAGGTATAACATTAAGGAACGTTATGATGAGAGTTTCTTGTCACATGGTCTTGATACTTTTATGGTTCAGGTTCTGATACAACAAATGGGTTCCATACTTGCATTGGTTCTGGGGGCTGAACTAGCTAAGGTACAAGTTGGCTCACTGGCCTGATGTTGGGCGATTTGGTGGTGCAAGGTACTGACGATGAAACGATAGAGGGTAAAGGGGAAGAAGTGGCTTTATCTCCAGACATTTTACTTCCAGGGTCTTAATAAAGAGAGGCTAGGTAAATAACATCCTTTACTTAAACTGTTGTCACTAGGCCACCTTGGTAGGCAGGGTAGAATGCGAGAAAACAAGTGGATTAGGCTGGGGGAACAGCCAACTCATAATCCCACTACTTATAGATATAGGAATCGTGCACAGACCAAGCTGTGATGAGGATCTAGGGTATATGAGATTATTGCTATAGACTATACTATATGAAAGGGTAAGGTCCATGAGGTAAATGTTAGGCATTTATATGAAGTGGAAAGATAAAGAGTAGATATGAATGCAGAGTGTAGAGTAGAATGGAAAATCAATCACAAAGTGTGACTAATCAGAGAGGAGATCATGGCAGAGATTCATCTAGGATCTTGCAGGGTTCGTGATCAAGATGTAATCTCGATAGATGATTGTACTGATTGGATGGTAAGGGTAAAGATGAAGAAGAGGAGGTAATTGGGAATGGAAGATTGATCGGCAAGGTTATGATGATGTGAAGAAAGAGATAGTGATGATGTGAAGACGTGACAGGGTGAAGATGTGAAGGTGTGAAGGAAATGAGGAAGGTCACATGATCAGGGAAAGTCATAAGTGAGTACTCGTGCAATGCATACATGTAGTCATTGTACCAAGTATCATACACAATTTGTAACAATTGCATTGACTTTTTCTTTTTGCATTTCTACTCCATCCTTGAATACTACCATTCTCAAAAAGTCAATCTTTTCTTGAGAAAAGTGGCATTTAAAGGGTTTTGCATAAAGATTATTATTTCTTAATTGTTATAGCACTTCCCTGACTATAGCTTCATGCTGATCTTTCATTTTGTTTTTTGTGAAGATGTTCACATCATCTAGATAAATGAGAACACAAACCCACATGTCATTGTAGATGTTATTTATCATTTGTTGAAAAATAGTGGGGAAATTTGTCATGCCAAAGTACATGACAAGAGGTTTGTAGGATCCTTTTGAAGTTATAAAGGCTCCTTTCTATTCATCTCCTTCCTTAATATGGACATTATTGTAACCCTATTGAAGATCTAGAGTTGTGAACATATCAGCCCTTATAAGCTGATCTATGAGAGTTAATATTAATGGTAACAGATAGGTGTTCTTAATAGTTTCTTCATTAAGATAACAATAGTCCATAATCATTCATTTCTTGCCATCTTTTTTTGGAATAAAAAAGATGGGTGCAGTCTATGAAGATTTAAAAGATCGTATGTATTCTTTTTTCAGTTCCTTTTCTAAGAAGGTATGGACTTCTTCTTGTTCCATTTCTGAAAGAGGTATTATGCAACCCTTTTTTGGGACAAAGTTGGGCTTTAGATTGATGCCATGATCTCAAGGTTTTCATTCTGGCATATAAGTTAATTCCAATTTGGAGAAGACATCAAGAAAGTCATGATATATGGCTGATACTACTTTCTTTAATTCAAGCTCTTCTTCTTTACTGATGGTACAAAGGGAGGTAGTCAACAATTTGTATTGCCAACAATGAGGTGTATATTGAGAAAAGGCAATGGTTTTGTTAACCCAATCGATTTCTGGGTTATGTCTTGAGAGCCAATCATATTCAATGATTAACTGATGAGTTCCTAAGATAGATATTAATGCATCTAACATTTCTGTGTAACCTTGCAATGTTATTGCCATAGTGATGTAATATCATAAGATTCCTTTTAAATTAACAGAACTGTCTGCATTAATAGCTTTCAGAAAATGAGTGAGGGGTTTCTTTTGGAGTTGATATTGATCTACCACTTGAAAGTCAATAAAGATATTGCAAGCACCAGAGTCTAAAAGAGCTTTGAGTGCCACTAAATGATCTTGACCTTGATAGATGAAGTTGATATTACATAGGATGTTAAACTCTCTATAATGAGCAAGGGTTTGGCTATTTTCTGTAGGGGATTTATAATTTAGAGAAGCAATATGAACTGATCTTATAAAGGAATTAAGCACACTATTTTTTTCTTCCAGTGCCATGCTCTTTTGAAACACCTTTACAAAAATATCAAATGCACACTTGATTGCAGAGTTCAATTCAGAACTATTAAAGTCTAAAAATACATTAGTAGTAACAGATTCAGGCAAATGAATTGTCCTTTGATCAAAGTTACCCCTATTTACTTTGGTCTGTGCTAGTTTAAAGAAATGTTCTCAGCTTGTTTGACTTTCATTTCTGCCCCTATCTTGTCTCGCCAATAAGCCTTTGCTTCTTTCATTGTATATTAAGCTTGTGATGCCATTATTTGTGGTGAAGAGATAGTTTGAGCTGTGACTGTAGCTGAGTTTATCATGTCATAGAGTTGGACAGCATGCCACCCATTTGCATCTGATTGTGATGAGAACTCTGTTTCCACCATATAATTATTGACATATTCTTGTGAGGGTACATATTCACCCCATTGATTGTATATTTCTTATTGACATATCAGGAATTGTCATGGAAGTTTACAGTCTTGTGCAATATGACTGAGACTGTTGCAATTGTAACATTGCATATTGGAATTGGTAGGGTTTTTCAATGGAAATCGCTATGGGTCATGATTGGCAATGGGGTATGTTTGTTGAGTGCTGATATTTATGGAAGCTTCTCTCCCTGGTTGAGTATTGACAGTAGTAAACTTTGAATTTGCTGCAGGGGAATGTGTAGCCAGATTATAGAGTCTGGAAGTAAATGGGGGTTTAGATCCCAAAGCAAATGTGAGTCATGGAGTAATTTGAGGAAAATGATATAAGGTGAAAGTTCCTTTTTCCTTTTTTTCTTTCTTGAAGGCTAAATCTATTTTTTTGACCAGTTTTTTAAACTCTTCATAAAATGCATTAGAGTCTTGTAAATTAGCTTGATGATAAATTGGTTGATCTACCAATCTTTTCAACAAGGTTAAAATGTGGTCATTAGAGATTTCTGCTTTTTTAGCTAGAAGCTTAAAGTGGCTTAACCATTCAAATGTGTTTCAACCTTTCTGAGAAAGATGTTTGAGTTTACTGAATTGCTCATGGGCTAGAGCATCGATTTGAAAATATTTGTTAAACTCCTTTTTAAGACCCTTCATTGTAGGCCATGCTAAATTGCCATGCTTTAAGCCTAAGATAGGGTGTTTATTTTTATCCAATCAAGGTTTCTTCTCCAATGTTTCATACTCTTCTATTTTTAGTCAAGCAAACAATTGGGTCTTTGTTCCCTCAAGTTTTGATAGAATGGCTATGACTTAGAGTTTATCCATATTCCAGTTCTGCATGCTTTGCCATAAATCTATCTTCATCATTTATAGCTTAAAGGTGTCTCTTTTTCCATTCCAGTTTCCAGAATTGGTGATTTTCTTGGTGACATCTTTAGATGCACTATTGAAGTTCATTTGTGCCATAATGGCAATGAGCTGTAAGAGAATATCCATGAACTGCTGTTCAAGAGACATGGTTGATGGCAAAAGAGGTTCTTAATATATAGACTGTTCTAGTTTAGCTGCAGGTGAAGTAGGGGAGCTGGATTGATCTTGATTGTAACCCTTAAAGTCATGAAATTGCAAGAAAGAAGATGTGATGGATTACTTTATACAAGAATCTCCTAAGCCTATCTTTCAAGGCTTACTCAATTCTGGGAACATTATGGTTATGGAGCTGGTAAGATTTATGGAATGGATACCTTTTCTTAGCTTTTAGCATCTCAATACAGTGCCTTATCTTTTTCTTCTTCTCTTTCAATGCTTTTACCACAAAGAGCTATATTTCTAAATTGATGAGGGTATTGGTGAGACAAGCTTGCTCTTATCTAATGAAGAAAGTGAAAGTGGCTTGGCAAAACCTAGTTCCTTGTGTTACACCACCTAGGAAAACAATATACTTCTGATTTCACAAATACAAGGGCTTGCAGCAATGCAGATACTGTGCAGGGTCTTGCCACACAGAGCATACAGACACAAAGGTAGTAGTGAGGGAATGGTAGTAGAAAGTAGGAGTAATATCCTTAAAGACTCAATCTGACTAGAAGGTGAAAATCCAAGTGGATTAGACTGAGGAGAATCAGTCAAATACACCCTGTATTTTTACTACAGAACTATATGCATGAACCAGGTAACATCATAGATAAGAGATAGCAAGAATAGAAAAGAAGAAGTGGAAATGAATACCTCATTGCATGCATGAGGCATCAGAATGGAAGAGAAGGAAAGAAGCAACAGAAATGAAAAGAAGGCTTTTTTCATAAATAAAAATTAAAAAGGCTATGCCTATGAGGCAGCCTGCAATCATGACATTATTGATCTAGACCTGATCATGTGATCAGTCATGTGACCTGTGGCCTGACCTAGTCATGTGATAAAGATAAGATAAAAGATTAGATAAAAAGATAAGATAAAAAAAAGAAAGAAAAGTGCAAAGAAAATGTATGATGTCATAACACCTTGTGCCCACCTTATCCACTTATGGTGAGCTGCTGGCTCTTCTAATCTAAGCCACTGAATCTGGGCTTTGTCAGTGGGGGCTATGTCTTCTTCATTCTCTAAATAATCTTTAATTTCCAAAGTAGCACAATGTGTGCATGGGTATTGTAGCTTAGGGGTAGGAAAGCACAGTTTGAATCTTTAATCAAGAAGATTTGGATAGTGATCTAAAAGTTCCCAATCAGTTTGCTAAGCTAGGTGATTGTTGAGATTGTTCCCAAAAGCAGGATCATTATAGAACAGTGATAGTGAACAAGGAGTTGGGGCATGGTAATTAAGTGTGGGTGTGGACACTGGATTGTTAAAGACCAGGCAAGATAACTAGCCTAATTCAAGTGATATAAAATGAAGAACTATACTAATGTGACAACTCTTAAGTGGTTTTGATACATTAATGTGATGGAACATTGGTAAAAGAGGAGTAGAGGGTAATCCCTAGGTCTTACTTCCTATAAAAGGATGAGTAACCAAATGGATTAGGCTGAGGGATGACAGCCAAAGACAATTCCTTTATATACTATAAAAGTCTATGCATGGACCAAGTGATGTTATAGATAAGATGTGAAAAGAAAGCACACCTCATGTCCATCAAATGGAAGAGAAGACGATGGAGATGAAAAGAAGAGAAGAGAAGCAGATGGAAATTAAAAGAAGCTTCCCATGAAACAGAAATAAAAGATAAGAAGCTTTTAGAAAAGCCTGGACCTCAATATGAGGTTTCCTGCAGGCATGACATCATTATGACATCATAGGTCTAGACTTGATCATGTGATCAGTCAGGTGACAAGTCACATGACCTAGTCATGTGATGCTAGAAGATAAGATAAGATAAAAGAAAAGAAAGAAATTGTACAAGTTTGAAGCAAAGTTCGTAACAGAAAGTGGATAGCAGTTCTTTTTTGTGATCTTGTTGAGTTCATGAAAGTCTACACAAAGGCAAAGGGAATCATTCTTCTTGTGAATAAAAAGAACAGAAGTGGCATGGGTAAGGGAGGATGGGTGGATGAAGCCATTGGCAAAATGTTCATTAAAAAATGTTTAAAGAGACTTAAGCTTAAAGATGGAGAGGAAATAGGTAGTACCTATTAGAGAGAAGGCTTCTTCTTCCAAATTAATCTTTAGATCAAAGTCATGATGTGGAGCAAGCTGAAATGCCTTGCTTTTGCTAAATACATCTGCAAAGCTGTGATATTTTGGGGGAACCCTAAAGAAATCAACTGGTTTAGAGTTGATAAAGGCAGAGCAGAGGTTACTTTCAGGCAGGTGGAGCATTACAGCAAACTATACTATTGTGGATCTGAAGAGATATGCTACTCTGCCAAACAACCCAATCAACTTGGCAGACAATCAGAGATCTTGGTATAAGGCTGAACCAGATGTTGGAGATGAGGAACATTGACTAAGACAGTCTAAAGATCTGCAGATAGAGGAAAGGACTGTGCATCGGGGGAACTTATATAATCAGGAACTTTAGGACTACTCTTGCAAGTCCTTGATAGTAATCATACTCTTGCAACAGTATTCTGTTTTCCTCCTAATACCTAACCCCTAATAGAAAAGGCATAATCATAGTTGTATCTTGGGGCGAGGGTTCTGGTGCTTGGATGATTGCATAGCTATTACCAGGTTGCTACTCTTGAGAATGAAATTGGTGTCACCATAGATATAGGAGTATGTTCATATAACCTCCACATATATTCCAATGAGAGACGTAATGCTACTTGTGGCTTAAATATCTATAATGTCCTGTTCTAATATGATAAGACCTGCACAGCAATGATAGCCTCTTGAAATCACAGATATAACATTAGTACTCTAAGTGATGAGGAATATGTTACATGATCTTTAATAGTTTTTTGGTTTAGTTCTTGGTACAACAAATGGGTTTTGTACTTGCATAGGTTCTGGGGCTGAACTAGCCAAGGTACAAGTTGGCTCACTGGCCTAAGTTGGCAGTTCGGTACTATAAGGGACTAATAATAGATCGATAAGAGGGGAGGGGAGGATTGGCTTTATTTTCAGATGTCTCACTCCTAAGGCCTCAATGAAGAGGGGCTAGGTGAATAACATCATTTACTTGTACTGTTGTCACTAGGCCACCTTGGTAGGCAGGGTAGGATGCAAGGAAACAAGTGGATTAGGCTGAGGGAATAGCTTGTACTCATAACCCCACTACTTATATGTTACAAGAGTGAGCACAGACCAAGCTGTGTCTCAGGTCTAGGGTATACGCTATTAGTGCTATTGGATAGTAGGGTAAAGGGTAAAGTCCATAAGGTAAAGGTTAGGCATCTTCATCTATCAGAATAGAAGAAGCGGAGATAAAGTGCAGGGAATAATCTAAGATGGAAGATCAATCACAAGATATAAAAGATCAGGAAAGGGATCATGGCAGAGATCCATCTAGAATCTTGCAGAATTCGTGATCGAGATGCAATCTTGATCGATGATTGTACTGATTGAAGGGAACAATGATTGTACCAATTGAAGGGAATAATGGAGATGAAGAAGGGGAGATAATTGGGAATGAAAGATTGATCAGCAAGGTCATGACAGATGAAAGGAAGAGATAGTGATGATGTGAAGACATGACAAGGTGAAGGCATGAAGATGTGAAGGGAATGAGGAAGGTCATGTGATCAGGAATTGGTCATAAGAAAGTACTCATGCAACACAAGCATGCAGTCATAGTACCAAGTATTGTAAAGTATCATACACAATTCATAACATATACTGAGCCCTGGAGGCAACATGTGAGTGTGAAGGCAGGTGTGCTAATAAGCACAATATGTGAAGCCTTGTGCTCAGAGAAACTTAGTGTATTGAAGGGGATGGAGTCAGCTGGAGGAGCAGTGTTTGAAGGCTGCAGAGTTGAGCTTGAGATTGCTGGCATAAGTGGTTTTGATGCTTAGAACAATATACTGCTTAAAACCCAGTCAATCAACAGATTGAAATGGGTTAGCCAGTTGTGTCCTAGAACAATTGAACATGAGCTGTCCAACAGAGTGATATAAAATGTTGTTGGAGTGATATCACTAGAGGGGAATTGAATGGAGAGATCAAAAGCTTGAGTTATAATGGAGTTGGATGTTCCATTGAATAAACAGAAAGAGAGCAGAGGGACAAAGTAGGGTAAGAGGTTGTTTTTATTCACAAATATTGTATCTATAAAACAGTTGGAGGAACTGAAGTCTATCAATGCTGGAAAGGAGGGGATGTTGTATAATACAAGAGAAACAGATGGCATGAGGAACCTGAAATTTGAGAGAGCAGACTTGTTGAGGTGAATCTTCTTGGGTGCATAGGTGGGTTCAATGCAACCTCCATCTTGTGTGAAGCTATGGAGGTCACAAACTATTTTTTGCCTTGAAGGAGGCCTTTAGTTTTGCTTCTGGAGTCTTGACTGCACAGCCCTTGGCTGCATAAGATGTTGACTTCATGCACTCTTTGACCTGATGTTCTGCTTGGCTGCAGAACATGTACAGGTTGTTGTCAAAGCAGCATTTGCATTCTGCCACTATAAGCTTGCCATCCTTCCCTAGCTTGGACAACAGATCTGGCTTGGGAGGAGTGGAGGCTCTGGAGGTGGTAAAAGCCCTGGTGGACTTCCCTTTGAACTCCTTAGAGGAGCTAGAGGCAGAGGTGTTAGAGTTGGAGGCAGAGAGTTTATCAGATGCCTTGGAGGGGCTGCTTATGAATTTTGCCTGATGGCTAATCTCCAACTTGCATTCTCAGTAGCAGGCATTGATGGAGTGTGTGAGTTGGTAGAGTTCAGAGAGAGTAGGGGGTTTGCCAATCTGTGAGATTTCATCCTTGATGTGATCTGAAAGATCATTGTAGAAGTGATGTCAGAGGGCACCTTTATCATATCTTTGAATTTGAAAGGTGATCCTGTTGAATTTAATGACATACTTGTTGATGTGTTGACCATTCTTCATTGATAGGTGGTCAAGCTGGTGCTCTGCATTTTCAACAGGGTCATATAGTCTGAAGTTTGTCTGCAGCTCTAGAATGAACTCTTAATAGTTGTTCATTCATAAGAGATGGAGCATGGGGTCTTTCATTTGGAGAAGGTCTAGTTCAAACCACTCCAGTGCCATATTCTTTAGGTATGACTGGGCAAAAGTGACCTTAGCATAATCAGAGGCAAAAGCTTTTGGGTCATCTTGAAAGTTTAACTCACATTAAACAAGGAAAACCTGGAGTTTGCAGGAGTCTATCCTATCAAACTGATTTAGTCCTCAGACTTTGGTTTATTGCAAGATTTCAGAGGTTCTCTTATGAGAGGAATGAGTGAGGGCTTGAATAGCACTAGCTAGACTTGGTAGTGCATCTTGTAGCACACATTCTTTGTCATCAGAGGAGTCAGAGTTGAGGTCATCCTTTGAGATGTCCAAACTATTGGAGGGATTTTCTCTAGGCTGGTTCAGAACCCCAGAATTGCCTCAGTTACTAGGGGTATGGAAGGATGGGTCTGCAGGGGGCTTTTCATTGTTGTCAAGCTCTTGAATGTATGCTTGAGGAGTTGGGATCTGCAGAGAGGCATGCATAGATGTAGAGGGAGTGTTTTAGTGAGCAGAGAAGCTGTGGAATTGCTCATTAAATTCAGGGCCTCAGTGATTGCTGTCAAAGGTGTGGAGAGGATGGAATTGGAGAGAGGGTGGAGAATTAGCAGTGATCACTTGAGTGTGTGACCTGGTAA
>JBBPJS010000969.1:0-12745 GCA_038088835.1 Singerocomus rubriflavus | reverse complement strand
CTCCAACTCAGCCTGCACGTCAATGGGTTTGTGCAATCCCCCTGCAGCATATCCGTTATTATTGATTAATTGTTCACTTTATTTATTTCCCCTTCAAGTTGCGCCACCGAAAAGCGATTACATTTGTGCCCCATCCACAATTTTTTGTTCTTGCTGCATGTACTGTCCGCACTCGAAAATCCCTCGTTTGCATCCTTAAACATCACAGGTAGTGTTTCGACAGAAACATTGTATGTTCCAATTTCACCCAGCATGTGTCACCTAGTGTTTCGTTTCCCCATCTACGTAGATCAGTCATCTTGAAATCAAAAGTATATCTTAAAGAAAGACACGATGTACAATGCAAAGAAAATAAGTTCCCCGTCCGTGTGACTACACTGAGTTGCGTCTCGCACTCCTTCCCTTCCTCGCAGCCTTGCCCTTCTCCGCGTTTGGTCCATCGATGGTCAGGCTAGGCAGCGTCCCTTCATCTTCCCAGCGGTTCAGGATCTCGACCGCTGCCCGATACCCCTTCTTCTCGATCTCGTCACACTTGCTGAACTGAAGGGTACCGTACTATAAACAGTGAATACGTCGTGTCGCCAACTTTGCTCAACTAATGCTCGCTTACCTCTTGAACTGGCATCTGCATGTACAAACATCCGCGAGTAGCTTTGGCCTCTTCAAGCGTCCTCACACTCGATACACTGAACGAAAGAAGAGGAAAAACGTCAGAAGCCAATTTCATAACATATAAATACTCACTATGCTAATCGACTCTGTATCTCGGGTATGGCAGGTATATTACGTACGTTTGAAAAGGGATTCCATCTGTTCAGGACAAGCCACCATCCTGACAGGGAGTCACCAAAATTTCGGGGCGAGTTGTCCTCGGTCTGCGAGGGGATGAGCTACAAGCGAGATTTCAATAAGAGATGACCCACAGAACCAACGTCCACTGCAATCACAGCACTCGCTCCCATGGAGAACATAGTCGATACCTAGCAAAGGGTTCATTCAATGGCCGAGGACATGCATGCCACTTACAGGTAGGTTGTCAACTAACGACGACAAATCAGGTCAACTCCGCGCGATGAACATGGTAAAAAAACCTACGATAGCCGCCATCAACGAGCATACTACCATTATCACACAGGGGGGGCAACAAGCCCACCAGGGTCATGGATGCACCTAACAAAACAATGACACGAGGAGCAGCATACACCAATTACGGTAACGCACGAATAAATCTCCAGGCATAACCAGTTTCGTGTATTTCCATTCGCGACGTGATAATATTGGTTGTGTTACAATAATATGGAAGCCACATGTCCTCGATATGAAGATCGTAAAAGGCCTAAAACTACTGAGCATAGCTTCGTAGAGTAGTATGACCACTTACCTTGTAGATCGTGCGATTAAACTCGTGTCCCTGCTCAAAGCATCATTGAAAATCATATCATCAATATCAACACAACTACCGTCGTGTATGCCACCAGCGGGTATGTGACGTCGGATAGTATCCTCCAGATATTGTTCATTCGGCTGCTAAATTGTTTTGCCCTGCTCGCACTATGGATTATGTCACAGTCGCGTGCATATAGGCCAGCAATAAAAGACCCTATACTGGTTCCGGCAATATGGTCAATTGGAATTCCCCGTTCCTCTAAGGCCCGGATGACACCCTGAGGCACGAGGACATTAAATTTGGCATTCCCCATGGGGATGATAATACGTTCACTCACGATGTGCGACAGCCCACGCGCACCACCACCCCCAAGCACAACTCCAACCGATTTACCACAAAGCCTCCTGGCTAATCGCGAGAAATCATTGACCATGGGATGACGTTGAGGGCGAACATGTGCTCGCACTCTTCTGTACCTCTGAATGCCGCTCTGTACTTTGTCCTTCAGATTTTTGAATGCCACAACCGCTTGAGGGTCTTGTGGAGGCGATGTCTTGGCCAGAGGCAATACAAGACCCTAGTTACCCGGATTATTAATATTCTACGACATATGATGTAGCACCCACCGGCATTTCAACGTGGGTGTGCTGATGAACCCACGGTCGGTTCTATACATTACATTGCGTAAGACGGTTTGACATCCCAGGTTTTCGTATATATTTACCTTGAGCCACTCTCTTGTTGATCCAGGGGTAACTGACCGTTCTGAATGGAGAAGCACAAGCTCCTTCCGAGCAGTAGTCTTCATGGAGAATAAGAGGCGTTCATATTCCCCGATGCTTGGGTCATCCCCCATACCAACAACCATTACGAAATCCGCCTAGAAACATGAACTACACGTTACCGAATTGATAAACTGGCCTACCTGTCGGATGCATGTTTGTGTCCACGGACTATTAACTGGTGAATCAGCGACATAGAGTACAGTACGATATCTTTGTTCTTGATCGGCCAGCCACGCCGCAGCCTTGAGCTTTCCCATTCTGGAGAAGGCATGCCGCCCGAGGTGTCCCGAAACAGAAGCTTGATTGAGATATGACGTCCTAGCACCCATCTCTTCTAATGCTGCTTTCAGTTTCCGTGCGAATGTGTCAATAGGCACATGTCTCGATACCGGCAGGATGGCTACGGTCTTCAGGTTGGTATTGTTCCGGCCGAGTTCGGGGGCTGTATTTGGGCGATGAACACTCGAGGACGCGTCCACCTCATCGCGTACTCGAGACGCAATGGTACGAAGGAGCCTACGGTTTCAATCAGCACACGTTGACATGATTTTAAAATCCCACCATACTGTGCGGTAGTACGAGGGTTGCTATAAAGAAATTAACCTGACTGGCCCTCAAGTGTGAAAGAATCGGCTCACCGCGAGGAGATAGCATTGAAGAGAGTTTGTGGCATACGAATCAATTCCGAATCGCGTATGGCATGCATTGTCGTCCGGCGTGGCGAGTTGGTGATCACGTCAAGCTCTCCAACAGTGTCCCCTTGACCGTATTCGCCTGTAATCATCACTTTCCCATTCTCTCCCTCGGTTATAGAGCGCAAACGCCCATTTATGACGATATAAAAGCTGTCACTAATGTCCTGTGGCCTCCAAAGAACTTGACCGGCACTGGCTTGCATCCAGTCAAGCGAGGCATCGATTTGCAGTACTAAGAACAATGTAAGAAATTATTCTCCTGCACGCTCGGGAGTATGCATACCAAGTGGAGAGAGTAATGAAATCAGCCTCTTTGCGAGCGTCAGCTGAACAATGGGTCGCTTCTCCAACAACCGTTCCAGAGCCTTGGCAGGCAAAAAGCCAACGTACGTATCCGTCTTGGCCCGGATATCGACATAAGAAGGTGTGCTACAGAGCGAAGCTAGTGCGACTTTAGTTGAGGATCTAAAATTCTGAAGAAGCTCATACCGAGATACCCCGCAATGCCTCCTGGCTTTACAGTGAAAAGAAGTTTATGAGACCCCTGCCTATCACCATCTAATCTTGTCTGTTCGTACGTGAATATTGAGTCTGTGTCGGAACTTGATGTCTTGGGTTGTGATGATAGTGGAACAGAACATTGCGTCTCCATCAGTAGGAGTATGTCCAGGAACCCTTCGATGACGTAGTATAGACCTATCTTGTCTGTCAGTGTCTCGACCCTACTTCACTAGAAATACAGACCGGTGTTACGTTCACCCGTTTTCACAAGGGTGGAACCAGCAGAGAAGAATAGGATTTCTACTTCATTGTCCAAGCCGCTCATGTAGCCAGTGACATTCGAGGAACTCCCGGTCGCACTAGACGTATCGTCCCCAGTATCCAAAAGAGAGAGAGATCCAAATGGAGAGTTGAGTACACCCGGCGGTGACCTTGACGCATCAAACGGTGGAAAAGCTGGTGAAGCCTCGGTAGACTCTCCTCCGCTAATAGGAGGTTGTAATAATCCAATAGATTTAGCAATGCAGGACATGACTTCATCACGAAGATCGAACTCATCCCCTGGGAGATGGGCCATGAGTGAAATGTTCTTAGAAGTGGCAATACGAGGTGTATTCAAAATGGTGAAGGTACGGGAGTAAGATCTATAACCATCACTCCCATGACCGGTTGAAGTAAGGAGGTCGCCTGCTTGGACCTGCTGCCGTGCTCGAAGAGGGAAAGCGCGCGCGGGTAAGGAATTTATGGGACTTTCTGAAAGCCTTTCTTTTGAGCCGATTGCGCTGCCAGTGCTATTGATTTTACCAGCAGAAAACAAGGATGGCGAGGTCTCAGGGCCAAGGTAGTCGCTTTCTGTGTCCGATTCCTGGACTGCGATATCATCGAAGCGCTGGCGCAAAGAATGTAGTCCACCACCTTCGTAGAATGAGTTGGGCAACGGATGACATGCAATGTCGTTGATTGCCTTCTCAGTACGGAGGACTTCCGTCGTCAGCCCTAGGTATTTGTGGGCTGCATTGAAGGTTACTCGCGAAAATCTTGTCAAGATTACTTTCGTAAAAGGGTCACGTTGGGATGCGATGTTCAACTGGCAATGCTCACCTTGAACGATGTGACCTGTTGCCTTCGGAAACTTCTTAGTGACTCTTCGAAATGCCTCGGCTGGAATAACTGCGAGTGTAGTATCTTCTGTCGCACGTCCGACAATACCATGGCCATGACGAATGGAATCTGACCGTGGAGGGGAGGATGCATTCGAGAGGGTGCGAGCTATACCTGGCATCGACCCCATTGGATGAGCTGTTGATCCCGAGGATGAGACAGACGTTGTCCGGTTGCGGGACAAAAGTGTCGAAGGAGATCGTTCAAATTCAAGGTCGAGATGCAAGACGTCTGTGTTCATTTGTCCGTCATGTTGTTGCATTAATTGCATAGGGAAGTTTGAGGAGGGTGTGTGGTGTACATCTTCCTGCCAGCTCAACTTGATCTCATCTGTAAACAGACTAAGGATGCTGAAAAGACTAGAAAGCGTGCCTCCGCTCCCAACTTCGTTAATCAGTTGATATCCGTTCATGTCTTCGTCGTCCCAGGAACCACTCTGTAGGGGCGTCTGGCCAGTTCGCCCAAATACTTGGACGGTCCCATCTATGACACAATAAAAATTTCGATCTTGGTCGAGTGAGATACTGTCTCCAGCAATGAGTCGTCTGGTCTGTAGATGCCTAGCTAACTCATGGAAAACCTACACATATATAGATGAGCAAGAATCAGGAAGAGGAGGTGACACTGACTGGTTTTTCAAGAAAACCAAAGACGCGCACAGCTTGCAGAAAGTCATCCAAATAATTGTGGAACGCCGGTGGTGATTCTGTTGTGTTCACATCTGGATGAAGAGCATTGACATCTGGTTTAACGAGCGGTGGTTCTTTGAGCTGTGAATACGTATTGAGGTATCGCAAGCGAATCCAGTAGTTCAAAGCGACTACTGATGCCGCGAAGAGGAATGCAAAGGACCAAAAGTTCAGCTAGGAAGGGTGTTATATCAGCACTCATCCATGTGCGATCCAAGGCATGCTGACCGTCAGTGTCATGGAATATGAGAGCACAAAGTAAATCAAGCGGGGAACCGAGATGGTGACAAAGGCGATAAGCGACTTGGCCCACGAAAGCATCCACACTAGACAGAACTTGTTCGGCTCTCCAGGATCGTGAACGGCAAGCGGAAAGACGTACATGTTACCCAAAAACATGCCGATAAGAGGGAGAGAAGAGGGTGTCGTCCATCGTATTCTGGGGCGGGGGGGTATGTCTCCATCGTGGTTGCGGTTCAGTGTCAAGACCGCCAGACGACGCCACGGGCCTTGACGGGCTCACTGCTGAAATGACTTTATAGGTCGAATTCGGTACGGCAAACGCGCTAATAATTCGTGGCTGTGTTGCAGCATCCTCCAGCAATGGCAGCAACCTCGGCGCTGTCCTCTGCAGATATCCAATCCACGTCAGGCATCGAACGCGATAACGAGCAAGCATTGGACGTTCAGGTGCTGAAAAACGCGGCGAAGAGGGCTTTGGTGAACGCCCTTAATTCAGCAAGTTTCCCCGCATCTCGTGCCACTACCCACACTCACAGGTCCATCCCAGGTAAACGGTGCCAAGACGCTCGTGCTCGACGCGACTCTTGCCGGGCCTCTGGGGCTTGTTACGGAAGTCGCGCTCTTGAAGGTGCTTTTCACCCCACGCACGCCATGTTAATGCTGATTAGTTGTCAGAATCATGGTGTCGACAAAATGTTTTGGCTTGAACCCGGCCCTTTGACATCGACAACCACCAACGTGATTTATCTCTGCAGACCTCTCATAAGATACGTCAAAATAATCGCGGGTCAGTAAAGTCTGCTTTTATCCGTTATCTACCAACAAATTGTCAGACCAGATAAAGAAGTGTTCCAAGGAATCTCACAAGTACAGATACACTCTATTCCTTGTCCCCCGGACTTCGACCCTTGTCTCTCGGATATTGGAGGAAGAGGGTGTACTTGGCGACTTGACCATCTCATCGTATAACTTACAGTTTATACCAATCGATGAGGATGTTGTTTCACTTGAATATGAGAGTGCGTTCAAGGAGCTATGGGTGGTATGCATCCATGACTGTGTATGACCTTGTCTCTAACCTTCCTCACAGGACGGTGATGAGACTATCATATACAACTCGGCGTTGGCTTTGGATGCTTTGCAGCATACATTTAGTCGTTTTCCCCGCATCATCGGCAAAGGGGACTACGCTTCGGTAATTGTGCAGAGAATCTGATCCTGTTCTGTGAACTAATGTTCGAAGCAGAAACTTGCTACGCTTTTAACTAAACCCTTTCCTGAACAGCCTGCTACCCCTGATAATTCACTGAATCCTCCCGCGCCATTCGACTCCTTGATCATCTTGGACCGACATGTTGATATGATCACCCCATTACTAACTCAGCTAACATACCAAGGTCTCATTGACGAATTGATTGGCATCAAGAACTGTGAGTCTGTGCCGTGCCCGCAGCCGAGTGGTCTTGTCAATCCTTCTTAGCTCAGGTCGAACTTCCTCTGAGCCTCTTGAACCCGCCGGCTGCGCCAGGTTCGACGAATTCGGGCTCCTCGCAGCCATCTGCAAACATAACGCCAGTCACAAATGAGAAGACGAAGAAACATCTCTTGTCTGCGGTGACGGATCCCTTGTTTGCAGAATTACGAGACTTGAATTTCTCCTCTGTTGGCAAGCGACTGAATCGTGTCGCGCATCGAATTGATGAGGACTACAAAGTGAGTAGACCACTTTCAAGATCATGAAGACTATCTCATGCACCACGTAGGCTCGCTTACAGGCCAAGACAGTAGCACAGCTCCGCGACTTTGTTGGTAAATTAAGTGGACTGAAATCAGAGCACGAGGCTTTAAGACTACGTGGGTACTTTTGTGCTTTGTATTGCCATCGCTCACGATGCCGGATATTAGATACTAGTCTGTCGGAGATGTTAGTCCCGCAGACTCGTACGGAACTATTTAACAAGTCTCTAGAAGTCCAGCAAAGTATGTATTTTTGCGTCGAGGCTGTGTGTTACTGACGTCTGAGTTGCTTATGATTCCCAAAGACCTTCTTGCCTCGTATGAGACCACAGCACAGATCAACACAATAGAGGAGATGATTGCCCAGGAAGCAGACATGCAGACTGTTGCCAGACTTGTTTGCCTTGCGAGTATAACCACGGGTGGAATCAAGACTCGCCTGCTAGAGAACGTGAAGAAAGAGTTTCTGCAGGCAAGGGCTAATGCTCGATTTTTAATTCTTCTTTCGCTGATTTTCCTGTCGTCCAAAAGGCATATGGGTATCATCTGTTACCCCTTTTACTTTCCTTGTCTGCGTCTCCCCTTTCTGTGCTCCTACAAAACCCACTCCCTGCGTCGACAGCTGCGCCAAATAAGCTACCATTCGCTGCTCTGCGTAAATCTCTGCGTCTACTCATCGACGACAACCCGGAGGCTCTGGAAGAGCTAGAGAATGATATAAGCTATGTATACTCGGGTTATGCACCCATCAGCGTTCGGCTAGTCCAATGTGTCGCGCAAAAGAGCGGCGTCATGAGTAATCCTGCAGACAAGGCCAGTGCAGATGACCGAGACGGAAAGGGAAAAGGTTCGACCTCCAGAAAACTTTTTGCGCATCCTATTGTCGGCTGGAAAGGTTTTGAGGATGTGGTATCTACCATTCCTGGAAAAACGTTTGACATTGTGCAAAAGATGCCTAGTGGGACAGGGGCGGGGACGCCATCTATTTCTACGCTTCGTGAGTGCGAACGTCAAGTTTGTCCACAAGCGCGATGACTTGGACATGATGATTGTAGTTCCATCTCGTGAACAACCAACTACGACGCTTGTATTTTTCCTAGGTGGGTGTACGTATACCGAAATTGCGGCTCTGCGATGGGTCGGTCGACAAAACAAAGGTATGGATTTGTTTGATGCGTGTTCAGAGCTGGTTAAACGATCAACGTAGGTCGGAAATTCTTGATCGCTACGACTGGGATCGTGAGCGGTGCAAGCTTGGTGGAGAGCATGGCCAGCGACGGGAGGCGAGGACCCGGGAAGTGAAGCGACCGATGCTACGGTGCTTTGTAGAGGGCCACGTCGTGTCTACCTGAGATAATGGGGTCGATATTTTGACTCGTCCCGTTCCTGCCGACGCTGTCTAACACTTACTATCCGCCAATATAGAATGCACGGTCCCGCCTGATTCATTGGCGTCGTCTTGCCAACGTGGAAACAAGTAGCAGCTCGACTTTGCAACTGAAGACGACCCTGATGGGTCTCCTTGGTGGACCCCGAGTACGACATTCTCCACCATCGGTTAAAACGGGTGCGAGTCTCATGAGGTGATGGGCTGACTCTGAGCTGGCTATACAAAGACGTATCCGACCCAGCCCGCACTCGCGAGTTGACCACGTTGCGTTCGGGTTGGTCCTTGGAGAGATGTGATTGCAACGCGACGTGTGGAGGGTGGACGATGATGGAATACGTTTACGTGGGTTGAGTCAAGGTGTGTCTGGGGTCCATTTGAGCGGGTCCTCGAGAGAACAGGTTGAACTGACGAGGTCGTATAAGGTCCGGTTAGCGCGAGCCAACATGAACCCTTCCACCTTCCACAGACAGCCACACTTGGTCCGATTCTTCACTCCCTTTTGGCTCTCCAAAGCAAAGGTGCATCGACTCGACCACTCGCTCTTCCATTCGTTTTATTGACGCTGTTTATGGTGTGCTCGTCGTGTTCCGGAACCACCCCTGTGACTGGTCTGTGCGCTGCAGGGTACAACTCATCCTTAGTCTACACAACCCAGGTAGTCACACTTGCAACCGAATACAGCGATGGCCCCACGTGCAGCAGAAGGAAAGACAGCAGCGGAGAAGCCGCCCAAAAAAACGAGTTGGTCGTTTTTTACCCTCGTGACCATTCTACTCGTCGTAACGCACCCTATCCGCAGAGTCGTCGGCTGGTGGTGGTGGACGAAAGAGACTGAGCGCTTTTAACAAGTTTATGCAGTCGGAAATGGCACGGTTGAAGGAGTCTGACCCTGACATGCCTCATCAAGAGCGGTGAGCAAGCTTGATCCAAAACGTTGCTGGTTCCAACGAGTCATTGTCTCTGAGCAGATTCAAGCTTGCTACTGCCAACTGGAAGAAGGCAAAGGAGAATCCCAGAGCGGCCGCTGCTTGACCGCTCCACCTGCCTGGTGACTGTTTCGTCGAACACGGCCTGTTTGGGCCTCGTACTATGTTTGGCAACGTGTACATGCATCCTTTGGTTTGGTATTCTTATTAGTAAAGGTGTTGATTCTGCTGTATTATTCAGCTCTGGTTTGTGTGATGGGGTCGTCCGTGGTTTGGGATGAGTTCGCTACTGGGGGCACTGACCCCCTGAATCCTTGAGTCGTCTCTTTCCAGCGTGCTCAAGTGACCTACTGTCGCTCCTTTTTGTTTTGCCCTGACGAGTCTTATCTCTCTCCTCCTTCCGTCCACTTGGCCCTATGAAGCACCTTGAGGACGTCGAGGACGATGAGCTCTCATTTAAGCCTTGCTCCTCGCCGACGTTGCCCTCTGCCCAGCTTTCCATGTCCCTCTCGGAACATTCGGATCCAACTCCAACTTGCCTACACCCGGGCAGTGTCGTTCACCCTCCACACTCTCCACTCTCCACTCCCTGCCTGATCGAATCCCTGGACGCCATGTGCGACGCTCCCCGCGAGCACGCACTATCTAATCTACCCGGCCCGTCTGATGCCGCCTGCCCAGATGGCACCTCTGCCTCATTGACCGACAAAGGTAAAGCAAAGGACCTCTCACCCACCTTGCCTCCCCTTTCCCTCTCGCCCTCTGGCTTGGCGTACAGTTTCGATCCCTGGGCATCTATACCTGGCCCATCCTCTTCACGGTCGGTCTGTACGTCCTTCCGCACAACCTCCTCAGGCCATTCCCCCTCCAGCTCGATAGACAGCACCCTCACACAGGCAGAAGAACCTCCTACCCTCCTCAGAGTTCCGTCCCGAACGAGGTCCCTGTCTAACCTCTCCGTCCACTCCACCACCCCATCCATGTCCAAAATCAGAATCAAACTCGCTGCATCTTCCAAGGGCCCTGTCAACCTCGCGCGCAGGTTGCTGTCCAGAAACAAGGCGGATGCTTCAGGTCCCATAGTGACCGGACCGGTAGAAGGTCCTCTGGGAAATGACTTGTCGCTTATTCAAACAGGAAACTGTCTCTTCCCGTGGCAAGCCAGGGACATCACGCGAACCTCTTCGCCTTGGGCTGGAGTCGATATGAATGCTACCCTTGTGACTGAGCCGGACCCAGTCCCTGCCTGGTGTCCCGACGGTCGTCGTTCAGACGGGGTCGTAAATTCAAGAGGAAAGGGTCGTTCCTACTCATCCCCGTTCCCCCAGTCTACATTCGATGTCGTTCCTCAAATAGACGTAGACCTCAAAGATGTCATCACAGATCTGTTCGACGAGATGCTACCGAGGGAACTTCGCATTCGTGTTTTCTCCGCTCTGATCTCGCTCCATGAAGCGGATCACGAACAACTGAAGAGCAGCGAAAAGTGGTCGGTCCTTGCAGCAGGTTCGTCAAAAAATCACTGGGTGGGGCGAAACCGTGCAATACGAGAACTCGTCAAGCTGAGCAGGGTGTGTATAGTTGATTCCTATTTTGTCGACCCGTAAACCCAACTCTGGAGTCAGGTATCCAAGTTGTGGCGCACATTGGTCTTTGATGGTCAGCTCTGGCAAGACGTTGATCTGCGGGCGTTCCCTGCCATATCCGCTGGCTTCCTTGCTTCTCTCGTCGAACTCTCAGGTCCGTTCATAAAGAACCTTGACTTGTCCAGTCACACCTACCTCTCGCCGACCGCATTGATCGATATGGCTGGAGGCCTTTGCGTGCGCTCCGCACCTATCGTGAACTTTACGTATACGCAACTAGGCACGATCACTCTGCAAGGCTGTAACGCATTGACGACACAGTCGCTTCATAGTCTTCTCATCCGCTCGCCATTTTTGCGTAGCTTGAATGTGAAGGGGCTGCAAGCCGTCACGAACACGACCTTTGACGTACTTGCGCTTTGCTCTCAACTTACTTCACTGAATATGAGCCGGTGCGCGAATATCGATGGAGGCGGTGTTCGTGCATTTGGAGCGGCGGTGTTGGCGCAAGGCGCTCGCCTCGCATTAAAGGAGCTCAGGTTATGTGGACTTTCCATGATCGACGATGACACGCTGGCGACGCTGGGGAAAGCCGCACCTCATCTTGAAGTCCTTGATCTGAGCTACTGTCATAGTCTGCACAACTCCGCTCTGGAGGCGTTCGTGTCGTGCCCAGATGACGAGAGAGATTACGGAGAGACCATTTCGTTGACGTCTCGGCAAGCAAGGAGGGACCTGAGAGACTGGCAACGGTACAGGCGACGTGTAACAACCCTCAGACATATCTCACTCTCCAATTGTGTCATGCTCACCGATACCGCTTGCTCAAATCTCGCCTTTTCGGTTCCTCACCTAGAATTCCTCGAACTCGCAGGAATCGGGCAAACGCTCAAGGACGATGGCCTCGTACACCTCCTTAGCACTACGCCGTTTATCCGGAAACTTGACTTGGAAGACGCTCTGGACATCACAGATGCAGTCCTCCAAGTGCTGACTCCGGAGCCTGCCGCAGGGGCAGAAGGTTCAATTTCGTACAAGATCACCACGGATCCACCCCAGCCCGGTCATGCTTTGGAACACTTGACGGTATCATGTGCAACCAATCTAACCAACGATGCTTTCAAAGCACTCATTCATCGCTGTCCAAAACTACGGATTCTGGAGGCTGATAGCACATCTATATCTGGGGCAGTGCTCAAGGACTTTGTTCGACAAGTCTGCGAACGAGGCATTCAGGATGCAGGGCTGGTCGTGGTGGATTGTCGCTCGGTTGGTGAACGTGCTGTCAAGGACATGGTTGTAAATACTCGCCCCCGAAAGGGGTGGCGTTCATGGGAGGCGAGGAAACTCGGTTACTTGGATGGGAGGGATGGCGAAGACATCAAAGTCGGGCAGGACGAGTGTGATGAGAAGAGAGTGGTAATCAAGTCCTTTTACAGCTGGCAGACCGTCGACGCGGTACGGCATGTCAGAGAACGCAAGAGGAAGGCGAACAAGAAAGCGCAGTGTGCGTCAGAACAGGTGAGCGAGCTCGAAGACAACGGGAGATCATTCGGGAGGATGAGGTGGTGGGCGCCAAGTAGTAGGATGTCCTCTGGGATTAATACGCCTGGTGAAGATGGTGATCGCGATGGGTGTGTGGTGA
>JBBPJS010000968.1:0-12745 GCA_038088835.1 Singerocomus rubriflavus | reverse complement strand
TAGTAAACATGTTGGCACCTTTAAGCTGATCAATAAGTGTGGAGATAAGAGGGAGAGGGTAGGCATTTTTTATAGTGCCTTTATTGAGATACTGGTAATCCATTACCATTCTCTTTTTTCCATCTTTCTTTGGAATAAAGAAAACAGGAGCCGTCTGAGGAGACTTAAAGGGACGAATATAGCCCTTTTTTAGTTCCTTTGACAGAAAAATATGAACTTCTTCCTGTTCTTGTTCTGAAAGAGGAATTACCCTTCCCTTTTTAGGTATGAATCCTTCCTTTAACTCAATTGCATGGTCCCAAGGTTTTCTTTCTGGCATTCTTTCTGATTCTTTTTCAGAAAAGACATCTAGAAAATCATGATAAGTCTTAGGAACTTGCTATTTGAGTTCCTTTTGCTCTTCAATGGTCATCTGACGCATCTCTCGAGCAAGCTGCGAGTATAAGTTACAGTGGGAGGTGCATTTAGGGAACAAAATAGTTTTTTCAACCCAGTTGATATTAGGGTTGTGGCAAGCAAGCCAGTCATAACCTATAATTATATGATGGGTTCCAAGGGTGGAAATCAAAGCATCCAATGCTTCAGTATGACCTTGAATAGTAATGAAGAGAGTGACATAGTGAGAGATGGATCCTTAAAGATTCTTAGATCCATCTGCATTGATCACATCTAAGGGTTTGGGCAGAGGCTGAATTGAAAGACAGTATTGTTCTACAACCCATTGATCAATAAAAGTGTTACAAGCCCCTGAGTCAAGGAGAGCTTTCAACTCGACTAAACAATCTGTATTTTTGTATTTTATGTTTATTTGGCATGGGACATTGAATTCACTGTGATGGGACAGAGAACTAGGGGGTTTATAAGTTATGGAGCAGACTTTGACTCACCTTAACAGGGAATTAAGCACACTATGTTTAAGATCCGGTGCTGTGCTCAAATGAGATGCCCTGACGGATACACCAAAAGCAGTTTTTATTGCAGAGTCCAGCTCTGAACTGTCAAATACATTAGTAGAAGTGGAAGATGATGGTACACTAGAAATGTCAGATGAAAGAGTAGAGATAAGTCCTTGACCATTGGCACCCCTATTACCATTGGTCTTGCTTAGTTTAAAGAGATATTGTTAGCTGCAGCTTATCGGGCTTCAGCAGCAAACTTGTCTCGATAATATGCCTTGGCTTCATTAGTCATATAGACAGCACGGGCAGACATGCTGGACTGGGGAACATTGTTTTGTAAGGATGACCTTGCTGGAGGAACAATGGTTTGCTGCATGACTTGGTAAGAGTCACGCATATCGTAGAGTTGAGCAGAATGCCACCCATTTTCATCTGCCTCTTCAGAGAATTCTGTACCTATCATTTGTGTTGTAACATATTCCTGTTCAACAGGAGGGGAATGATAGACAGAGGGTTGTCCCCATTGATCATACATTATTGATGTACGAATCTTTAAGGATTGGTTGGGCAATTGATATGAATGTGCCCTGGTTTATCACAATCATAGCAGAGATGTGGGGGAGCAAATCTGTTGTTAATGGAGGGGGGTCGATTCAGATTGGCAGGAGTTGTTTGTTGGACACTAATATTCATGGGAGCACCACAACCTGGTTGTGTACCAGTTGCGGTAAATTGGGGAGGAGGCGGACCCCGTGGTGTGGAGTAGGATTGATTGGGAGACCATAGATGTGGTTGGGGGCATTGCATGATGCATGGCGGTGGCCTTTGACTTTGAGGGGAAAAAGAGGCAAAACTACCTCTTTCTTCTTGTTTCTTTTCAAATGACATGCCTACCTCTAGAATTTTGGTATACCATTCTTGCCAAGTGGCATCGTGTTTCCAAAGGTTGACTTGATGGTAGATAGGTCTATCTACCAATCGTTTGAGGAGTACTAGGCAGTAATCATCAGCCACCTCTGCTTCGTCAGCAAGCATTTTGAAACGAGAGAGCCAATCAAAGGTGTTGTGTCTGTTTTGTCTAAGATTTTCTAATTTGGTGAGGGATTCATATGCTAAGGAATCAATCCTGAAGTAGTGTGCGATCTTGGCTTTTAGGGCATCCCAATCTGGCCAGGCTGCATTGCCTCTTCTGTTTGCAGTGGGTCTGCCTTGCACATTGAGTTCGTACTCCTTTTCCCCCTTCATGCATTCTTCTATTTCGAGATGTGCGAATAAAGCTGCTTGCCCCCCTTCAAATCTGGAAAGAACAGCTATGCAGCGAAGCTTATCTGAGCCCCATTGCTGTACATCCTGCCAGATGTGGACCTTAGTGAGCCATAAACGTAAGTTCTCTCTTTTACCATCCCAGTTGCCAGGATCGGCAATCTTTTTGGTGACATCTTTCTGATGTGATTGCAAGTTAATGTTTAACGTGAGCTGAACAAGGTGATTGAGGATATCAGCGAGTTGCTGGTTAGTGGACATGTTTCTAGGTGGTGGGGGTGGTAAGTAATGGGTTGGAGATGCTGGAGGTGAGTGTCGCAGAGTAGAAGAACTAGAATCTTTATCTTCTGGTTCTGGAGTCCCTCGATATGATGTGAAGGGATCGAAATGCATATTGAACAACTATTCTAGACAACCAGGCCTAGAGACCATAAGGCGTATCTGCAGGATCTAAGATTGAACCTTCTTTTAGCACCTAACAATGTGATCTTCTTCTTATGCTCTGATTTTTTCTTCTTCAAAGCCTTAACCTTTGCCTTAGCTATTTCTAACTTCCCATTAGTCCTACCAAGGTGTTCTTCCTCTCGACAGGTGAAATATTTGTTAACTACTGGGTTGAAGTGCTTAGATAAGCACCAGTCGATCCAGTCGTTGGTGATGGCAGGTTTGGAGAGTACGAGGTTATGGATCTGAGCTAAGTCCTTAGAGTTTACTTGATTCTCGTAGTTGAGATAATCATATAGCCCAAAGGGCATGGAAGATGGATCGCAGGAAAAAATATGGTAGGGGCCCCAAATCTGGGGGTTACGGGCAGGGAGGTTGGCATAGGGACCAGCGATGGTAATATAATATGGAAACTATACTGATGAGATCTTGGAACAATCCCTTAAGTAGTCTCTTGAATATTGGTTTGATGGAACAATAAAAGATGATAGTAGAGAGGGTAACCCTTAGGACTCACTTCCCACTAGAGGACAATTATCCAAATGGATTAGGCTGAGAAACAACAGCCAAAGACAGTCCCTTTATATACTACAAGATGTCATGCACAGACCAACTGATGTTATAGATAAGATGTGAAAAGGAAGCACACCTCATGGCCATCAAATGGAAGAGAAGGCATGGAGATTAAAAGAAGTGGACGGAAATGAAAAGAAGACTCCTATGATGTGGAAATGAAAGATAAGGAGCTTCTGGAAAAGCCTGGACCTCACCATAAGGTTATCTGCAGGCATGACATCATTATGACATCATTGGTCTAGACTGATCATGTGATCAATCAGGTGACAAGTCATGTGACCTAGTCATGTGATGCTGAAAGATAAGATAAGATAAAAGAAAAGAAAAGAAATTATACAAGTCCGAAGTAAAGTTCATAACACTTCCCCCCCTTCAAAACTTGGATTTCAGACGAGTCAAGTTTTCATAGGGAGAAAAGAGCGAAGTGAAATCGATGCCAGTAAGGTGCAGAGGATGAGGAGCACTAGGTCAACGAGCATGAAAGGTACAAATAGCATCTTGAGCATTGTCAAGATGAGCCATAGGCTTTCAAGTACAATTTGAAGCATTCCAACCCTTCCAATGGACCAAATAATGAAGCAATCCGTTCATCATTTTCGAATCAACAATATGATCAACTTCATATTCCTCATCACCCTCCTCTGTGACATGAATAGCATTAGGTTGTAAGACAGGTTGTGAGGAAAGTGGTTTAATATAGGGTTTCACCCAACCCACATTGACTATAGGGTGAATCTTTATATGAGAAGGCAATTCCAAATGCACTGCATTCAGCATTACTTCAAGAATCCAATAAGGACCTAGCCAATGTTGTGATAATTTAGGGGACGGGAAGGGGAGTTTGAGATGCTCTGTAGACAACCAGACTTTATCACCGACAGAGGGCGAAAAAGTGACTAGTGCATGTACTTTTGCTGCCATAGATTCTCAAGCCTTGTTCAAAGCCTGTTGAACCTCATTGTGTGCAACTGCACACTCACCAGCAAAGCCAGATAGCCCATCAGCAAATCCCAGCCATGAAACATAATTATATGTAATAGAGAAAGGAGTTTTGCCAGTCGCAGAAGATATAGAGTTATTGTGATGAAATTGGGCCATAGTAACCCAGTTTGGCCAATCATTCTGCTTCTTTGCAATAAACTTGCGTAAATAAGCAATCAATTCCTGATTAATGTGTTCTGTCTGCCTATTGGTTTGTGGATGATAGGCAGTGGAGATTTTCTGTGAGATCTGAAAAAGGGAACAAAGGGAGGTAGTAAAATCGGAAATAAATTGAGTTTCATAGTCGGAAACAATGGTGGAAGGAAGCTTGTGGAAACACCAAACAAAATCACGGAAAAGAATAGCCAGATCCTTTGAGAAAATGGTTTTTGAGCAAGGAATAAAAATGACTTCTTTTGAGAATCAATCCATGATGACACAAACTGAGTCTTTTCCTTGCACAGTTGGAAAACCAGAGACGAAATCAATAGATAGGTTCTGCCATGGAACTTGAGCGATGGGGAGAGGTAGGGGGGCAACACCAGACATATGTTGTTTTCCTCTGGCAATAGCACATGCTTGACAGGAGAACACATATTCTTTTATGTCTTTTGTAATTCCAGGCCAAGTAAAAAATCATGCGAGAAGATGAAGGGTATGGGCTTGACCTGCATGTCCTGCCAAGGGAGAGTCATGATGTAGGGAAAGACATCTACTTCTCAAGGAAGTAGGAACGTAGGTTTTCTGATTTTGATTTATAAATACTTGGTGTTGATTGTTATATATAAACAACAAAGGTACATGATCTTGCATATGGGCAGTAGCGTCATGTATTTCATTATAAAAAGAAAATGATAGTTGGATTGCTCTGTTAAATACTTTTGGAGGCAAAATGGTAATGTTAGTGTTGATCTTTTCAGCTGCATCACCGTAATCAGAGCGTCTTGACAATGCATCTGCTTGACCATTTTGTGCACCTGGCTTATAGGTGATAGTGAAGTTATATTCTAATAATGTAGCATGCCAACGTGCTTGACATGCTGACAGATCTTGGAGTTTCTTTCAGAATTCCAGATTCTTGTGATCTGTCCAAATGTCGAAATGAGGTAAACCTAATAGATAATGTCTCCATTCCTGCAGAGCTCTGATAATGGCAAGTAACTCCTTATCGTAGATGGGGTAATTGCATTCTTCTTTCGAAAAGGAGTGTGAATAAAAAGCACAAGGTCTTCAGAGGCCGTCATCACATTGTTGAAATAGAACAGCACCAGTTGCTAAGTCTAATGCATCAGCTTCAATACGCATGGGCTTCGAAGTATTAGGAAAAACAAGTAATGGTGCAGTTGTGAAATAGTTTTTTAGCATGTCAAATGCTTTTTGCTGTGGTTCTGATCAGATAAACTCTTGATCTTTCTTTGTCAACAAAGTTAGAGGTTTAGAGATCTCGGCGAAGTCTTGTATGAACCTGCGATAATAATTACATAAATCCAGGAAGGATTGAACATCTTTAAGTTTTCGAGGAACAGGCCAGTCGAGAATAGCATTAACTTTGCCCTGCTGCATTTCAACACCTTCTTTAGAAACAACCATTCCTAAAAAGTCTACTTTTGGTTGGGAGAAATGGCACTTAAAAGGTTTGGCATAAAAATCATTGTCTCGTAGGCACTGTAATACTTCCCGGACGATGGCTTCATGTTCTTCTTTCATTTTATTTTTCATAAAGATGTTCACATCATCTAAATAGATGAGAACACAAACCCACATATCATTGTAGATGTTGTTCATCATCTGTTGAAAGGTCGCAGGAGAGTTAGTCATGCCGAAGTACATGACAAGAGGTTCGTAAGATCCTTCAGGCATGACAAAGGCTCCTTTCCATTCATCTCCTTCTCTGATGCGGACATTATTATATTTCCATTGTAGGTCTAGAGTGGTAAACATGTCAGCGCCTTTAAGCTGATCAATGAGGGTGGATATTAAAGGTAATGGATACACGTTTTTAATAGTTCCTTCATTTAGGTAGTGGTAATCCATAACCATGCGTTTCTTCCCATCTTTTTTAGGGATGAAGAAGATGGAGGTGGTTTGAGGAGATTTGGAGGGTCGTATGTACCCTGTTGTACCACCTAGCGAAAAGCTATACTTCTGGATTCCACACAGTGACAAGGAGTTGAACTTCTGCAGATACCATGCAGGGTTTTGCCACAAAGACCACACAGATACAAACACAGAGGTAAGGAGGAAATGATGAAGGAGTAAGGATGAGTAGTATCCTTAAGGTCTCGACCTAGCTAGAGGTGAATAACCAAGTGGATTAGACTGAGGGGAGTCAGTCGCAATACACCCCGTATTTATACTACTGTACAATGCGCACGGACCAGGTGACATCATAGATAAGGTGTGAAAAAGAAGAAGCGGAGATTAATGCCATGAGGCATCAAAATGGAAGGGAAGGAAAGAAGCAACGGAAATGAAAAGAAGGCTTCTTTCATAAATGGAGATTAAACAGGCTGTGCCCATGAGGCAACCTGCAAGCATGACATCATTGGTCTAGGCTTGATCATGTGATCAATCACGTGATCTGTCACCTGACCTAGTCATGTGATGAAGATAAGATAAGATAAGATCAAAAGATAAGATAAAAGAAAAGGAAGAAAAAGTGTAAAGGAAATGTACAATGTTATAACAGTCTGCCTGGTGGCTTACTTCTCCCACACCCTCTCCACTCCAGAGCTGAATTATGACACCCATGACAAGGAATTGCTTACCATCTTCAAGTTCTTCCAGACTTGGCAGCACTACCTCAAGGGCTCCAGAACTCTGGTCAACATTGTAACAGATCACAAGAACTTAGAGTACTTTGCTACATCCAAACTCCTCACTCAGTGCCAAGCCCAGTGGTTGGAGTTTCTCTTACAGTTTAACATGGTCATTTATTTCTGTCCGGGTAAGTTGGGTGCAAAGCCCAATTCCCTCACTAGATGCTGGGACGTCTATCCCAAAGAGGGGGATAGGAACTACACTCTGGTCAATCCTCAGAATTTCCACCCTGTTTTCACTCAAGAGCAACTCGCATCATTCCTCAGAGCATTGTGTCTAGCAGCTCCAGTCCTCCAGGCCAGTTCACTGTTTAACATTGAGTCCCTGCACAATAACATCCTCTTTGCTCTTCTATTACGAATTGTGTACGATACTTGGTACAATGACTGCTATGCTTGCATTACATGAGTACTATTCATGACTCATCCCTGATCACATGACCACATCGTCCCTTCACATCTTCACATCTTCACCCTTCACGTGTATCACATCTCCCATCCTCTCCCTTCACAACGTCACGACATTGCTGATCAATCTCTTATCTCAATCACCTCCCCTTTCTCATTTCCACCCTTACCCTTCGATTGGTACAATCACTTATCGAGATTGCATCTCGATCATGACCCTGCAAGATCCTAGATGGATCTCTGCCACGATCCCTTCTCTGATCAGTCACACTTTGTGATCGATCTTCCATTCTACCTTAGACCCTGCATTCATATCCGCTCTTCATCTTCCCACTCCATATGAATGCCTAACCTTTCACTCATGGACATTACCCTTTACCCTAGTAGCCTATAGCATTAATCCCTTATACCCTAGACCCCTAGTCACAGCTTGGTCTGTGCACATTCCTGTAATGTATAAGTAGTGGGGTTATGAGTTGGCTGTTCCCCCAGCCTAATCCACTTGTTTCCTCATGTTCTACCCTGCCTACCAAGGTGGCCTAGTGACAACAGTACAAGTAAGGGATGGTATTCGCCTGGCCCTCTTAACTGAGCTCTGGGAGTGAGCTGTCTGAAGATAAAGCTAACTTTACTCCTTCCCCCCCATCATATCATTGTTCATCAATTCTGACAGAACTGAACCGCCAACGTTATGGCCAGTCAGCAAGCTCGTTCAAGCGCTAGTACAGAACCCAGTACCTAGAAGAATGGAACACATTCATTGGAAGAACCATCGTACCAGAAACTACTAAAGATCACGTGATGTAGTCTCCATTATACTGACTACTGATGTTATACCTGCGACCTAGAGAAGCTCTCACTGCTGATAGGTCTTATCATATTAGAACAGGACATTACAGATATTTAAGCCATGAGTGACACAGCACTCCTCGTTGGAACATGCTTGGGGTTATAGAATATACCCTTGCATTTACAGTGACAACACATCATTCTTAAGAATGGCAACCTGGTCAATAGCCATGTGATTACCCAAGGCTCAGAACCCTCGCCCCAAGAGCCAAACACAATTATGCTATACATGTTAGGTTATAGTGTTAGGAGGAAGACAGAACCATGATGCAATAGTTTGTTGGTTATCAAGGACTTGCAAGAGTAGTCCTGGTGTTCACTTATGAAGATAGCTTGCCTCAGTTCTTTTCTTATCTCCAATCCCCTCATCTCTGCTGTTCAGCACTCCATACTTCCAGATGATATCTCTAGGACTTATCATAATGTTCCCTGGTCATCTGCCAGGTAGTTAGATTTGTGGTTGGGTAGACAGAACTCTTCAGTTCTGCAACAATAATGAAGTTCATCCAGTGGCTTTCTTCTCCCACACCCTCCCCGCTTTGGAGCTGAACTACAACACCCATGACAAGGAACTGCTTGCCATCTTCAAGACCTTCTGGACTTGGTGGCATTACCTCAAGGGCTCTGGAACTCCAGTTGATGTTGTAACAGACCACAAGAATTTGGAGTACTTTGCTATCTCCAAACTTCTCACTCAGCATCAAGCCCAATAGTCAGAGTTCCTCTCCTAGTTCAATATGGTGGTCCATTTCCACCCTGAAAAATTAGATATGAAGCCCAATTCCCTCACTAGATGCTGGGACATCTATCTCAAAGAGGGGGATAGAGACTATGCTCTTGTCAACCCCCAAAACTTCCACCCTGTCTTCACCCAAGAGCAACTTACGTCATCCCTCAGGGCATCATGTTTAGCAGCTCCAGTCCTCTGGGCCAGTTCGCTGTTTAACATCGAGTCCTTATACAATGACATCCTTTCTGCTTTTCCCTCCAACCCCATCTCCTCTGTTCATATGACCTCCTTCAAACCCTCCAACTCTTGTTGGTCCATCAACTTTGAAGGCTTCCTATGCCTAGATGATTGTATCTACGTCCCTGATGCCAATGACCTCCACCTCCATGTCCTCCATTACAAACATGACCATCTACTCTCTGATCATTTTGGACAAAACTATATATTAGAGCTAATCTGTTGAGAATACACCTGGCTAGGCATTCAGACCTTTGTCAAGAAGTATGTTGCATCCTGTACAACCTGCACCCAAGCCAAGATACCAAGACACAAGCCCTATGGGCTACTCAAGCAACTCTCAATCACTGCGAAGTCATGGAACTCAATCTCCATGAACTTCATCAAGCAACTACCTCTGTCCTCTGGTCACACTGCTATCCTTGTTGTTGTGGACAGACTGTCCAAACAGTGCATTTTCATTCCCATCAACAATAAAGTAATATCTCCAAAGTTAGCAAAACTCTTCCTCCTTCATGTCTTTTTGAAGCATGAAGTTCCATCACACATCACCTCCGATTGAGGCTTGGAGTTCATCTCTTATTTCTTCCACTCATTAGGCAAGGCTCTCAACATCTGCCTCCACTTCACCTCCAGTTACCACCTAGAGGGTGACAGCCAAATAGAATGCATGAACCAAATGTTGAAGCAGTACCTTTGAATTTACTGCAACTACCAGCAAGACAACTGGTCCAAACTCCTGCCCCTTATAGAGTTTGCATATAACAATGCTTCAAACACTACCACTGGTGTGTCTCTGTTTTTCACCAACAAAGGCTACCATCCCAACATTGCCATCTACCCTGAGCGAGACCTCACCTCCATCTAAGCCCAAAAGTACTCCATCGACCTCAATTCCCTCCATGCATTCCTCTGTGAAGAGATTAGCCTAGCCCAGCAATGATATCAAGATTCCACAAATGCTAAACAAACTCCAACACCAGACTTCAAAATTGGTGACCAGGTTTTTGTCAAAGCAAAGTATTTCAGCACTACATGTCCCTTCAAGAAACTATCTGAAAAAAACCTTAGACCGTTTGATATTATAGCACAGGTAGGTACACTCTCCTTTACCCTCTGCCTCTTAGAGAACATGAAATCTGTACATCTGGTCTTTCATGTCTCTCAATTAGAACCAGCAACTCTGAACATCATCCCCAACCACATGCAATCTTCTCCACCTCCAGTTGAAGTCAATGGTGAGCCAGAGTATGAGATCTCCAAGATCTTAGATTCCAAGGTAGACTGCTGAAGGAAGAACTATAAACTTCTATATCTGGTCCACTGGTCTGAGTACAAAGGAACTGATGAAGAAACCTTGTGGCTACTCACAACAGAGTTAGACCATGCATCAGAGCTCATTTCAGACTTCCATCTCTGATATCTGGAGAAGCCCAGATCTCATGCAGTTTGACAAGTGAAGAATACATTCAAAGGGATAACTAGGGAATCTCTACATCATGAATCCCTCCAGAGATGTCCTCCAACACCTTCAACCCTTCTCCATCCTCCTCCTTGCTTCCCTCCTCATTCTCCTCCTTATCCTCCTCACTGCTCTTATTCTCATTGTCCAGGTAAACCTCCATGATTTTGAGGTCCATCAGGGTCTCCACCACATGAACCAAGCAGTCCAATTTCCCTCTCACTGCATTCCAGTGATCATTGATTGCCTTTACCAGTAGCTCCATGCACTCCTGCAACTCTGACTTACCCCCCATCTCCTCTAACTGGACCTTCTTCTGCAGTCCCTCCATCTCATCTCTGTTATGTGCCCTCTTCTTCTTCCTCACCTCCATCTTCATCTCCCCCAGCCTCTCGCACCAAGCCTTGACATGTCAGCACTCCTCACACAACATGGCTTTTCCAGAACTAAGGGTATAGTCTAGCCCCTGGTTCTCACACCTCCAGCACACTGGTGCCAGCTCTGCTCACCCTTTCCCCTTGCTGGAGTCCTACACCACCACAACTTGCTCCACCTGTGCTCTGTCAGCACCATCCATTCACAACGAAAAGAGTACTCACCCTTTTTTTGGCCACCATCTTGGCCATGGCTTAACACCTCACATTCTTCTCTGCCTGCCTTTTGGCAGCCTCCTCCACTTGCCTCCACTCCTCCTCTTCCCTCCTTGCCTTCATGCACCATCTCCACTCTGCTGCCTTCATGTCCCACAACATGTTGTTATCATTGATGCACTCTGCCAGATGTTCATCATCCCAGTTCTTGATGTCTGCAAAGTCAAACATAGTGGTTGTTTTCTAAGGAGTTGTCCATGAATCACCTGGACTTTATATTGTGTAGGTAACACCCCACTCTGCCGGTTAATTTTTCAGACTTCACAGTCAACAGAGTCACATAATCCTCAGTGGCCTTTAAGGGTTTAGGCCTAAGAGGGGGATACTGTCATATCCTGTGTTTCAAGTCAACTCTGATACCTCCATACCACCTCCAGTTCATTTCTCCTCTGTCCTCTTGTACTTACTCCATTCAGACTTGTACCTACTAATTTCCTCTAACTCTGTTTCCCTTATGTTCTCATACATCACTTCTACCTTACATTCCATTCTTTGCTTAGTTAGAACTCTGATACTGGTGCTTACTTAGGAGCATAGCTCTGAGGCTGTGCTCCAGCATAGTCTTACCTTCAACCCCTCTAGTACATATTGTAACCCAACTCCAGACTTAGTCATCTGAGTCCCTCCATATATAAACTCTGTAGTTACATCTTGTACACTTCAGTTTGAATATCAACATAACCTAATGCTCTCCCCACTTGTCCTCTAAGTCATTGACCAACTTCTCCTAACTCCCTCTCTGACCTCCGACCTCTGACCCTCCATAAATTCAGGACAACCAAATCCTGTGCAAGGATGCACCACATAAGGTGAAGCCAAGTTCCATTCGAACCCCTCAACTCCAGACCTTCAGAGTTCCCCTCAGAGCAGTGCCCAAACAAGTTTAACAGCCTGCAAAGGTGGTCTAGTGATGTTTAAGCCATAGCAAGTAACAAAGGTAGCTATTTGCCCACCTGATCTTCAGACTGCCTGAGAGTGAGGCATTGCCTGAATGCAGTCCACTACTCCTCCTCTACTCTATTTATCTCTGTGTGGTTATGCAAGCTTGAGACTTGATCAAGACAAAGCCATGGTCAAGATAACTCGAAGCCTACATTCTTTATGAAGACTTACCTATCTTTGTAAAGGCACATATCTGATGGAAAACCCATGTGACTCAAGATGGTCAATGCAATTGTCAAAATGATGTGATACCTGCAGGCATTATAGGTGTACACTGCCATTTGCCCTTATCATATTAACATGTGCTATTTATTAGTGTTCCTACTTGTTTATGGACTTGTAGAAAATCTCATTGGATAACTATGTGAAGACTCTGAGATGGGGTGGCACCCCTGACCAGCTTTCAAGGTTGGCAACCTGGAGATAGCCACACAATTACCCAAGATCTGGAATCCTTGACCCAAAGGTTGATGTTATGAATTTGT
>JBBPJS010000967.1:0-12748 GCA_038088835.1 Singerocomus rubriflavus | reverse complement strand
GTATTCCTTTTCATTACCTTGCCATAGCCTTACCATCGCTCCCTTTATACCATTGGCTACCACAGCCATGGGAGCTCTACTTACGCTATTGGCCACCCTTACTCTGATACTATCTTATGATTCCTTTATGCTATTGGCTACCGCTACCACAGTAGCTCTACTTATGCTACTGGTTACCATTACTCAGGTATACTCTCACACCTGCCCTTAGCCAGGGTTCAGGGCACCATATGAGTACTTATATACACCCTCGTAGTATGATACCTTAGCTTTTGTCTCCCTTGTACTTCATTAGTACTAGGCCCCTTGTTAATCCACCAGTTTAAATCCTCGTCCTCGACTACCTCAGTCCTTGCAACTCGGGTCAACCCTTGTACTTGCCTCTACAATGCAGCAACCCTTGTGCCTCAGTCTCCATGACTAGGTGAACCCTTGACAGAGTGCTTAACAATATGCCCTCCTAAACCTCACTTGTAAACCATTGACCTAGCCTAGTCAATCAAGGGCTATGTGCTGTCTTACCCAGTCAACATGTAACAAAAGATGAAAGCTATTCCACTGCAACTAGTTTTAGCTAGCTTGCTCCAAATGACACCACGTTGCAACACCCCCGACCTCCTCATCCCACTGTCAACTCCTGGTGGTCTCCATGCACCACCTGTGCCCTAGCTCAGTCTTCTTCTGATAATGATGAAGACTCACCCTCAGATACAGACTTCAATTCAGGTGTCACCCCATCAAACCCAGCCACAGAACAACTAGCCACTGCCCTTAGCCATGCTCTATCGGCCCAGGCCTCGATTCCCAGAGTACCCACACCACCATCCCCACTTCCAGTTCATTGACATCTCACATTTTCCCCCATTAACACCTCTACGTCAGCCATGTCCTCCATGGCCAAACCCATTGAACTCCACCTCAGCACCCCTGAGCACTTCAACGGAGATTACAAGAAAGCCTTACCATGGCTTAATATGGTCATGTTCTACCTTGCAGTCAATGAGGAAGTATACAACACCTTTGCAAAGAAGATTGCCTTCGCTCTCTCATTCATGACTAAAGGCTCCGCAGCAATGTGGGCCGAAAACTTTCGCCTCAAGGCATATGACAATGTTACAGGTACCATAGATATGGGCACATATCAAAACTTCCTCAAGGCCTTCCACAAGGCCTACCAGAACCAACAAGTCATGGCCAATGCCATCTCCTGGCTTGCCACCACCTGAATGACCTTGAACAAGAAGAGGGAATATGAACCCTCAATCTAAGAGTACAATGCCCACTTTGCAACAAAGAAGTCTGAAGCAGAAATCACCAAGAACCACGTTCTCATTAGTTACTATGCCACTGCCATTCCCATTCCCATTATGCGCCACATCTATGGAATGGAGAAAGTCCCTACCATTGTTGATGAATGGATGATGTGCACCGCTGCATTCATTTCTTAGAACGAGCAAGCCAATCACATTGCTCAACAAGCTATCAAACCCTGTCAGTACCAGTACTTCCACCCCACTCACACCTCTCCTGCAAAAGACCCCAATGCCATGGACATCGACGCCATCCAAATCAACAAGTTAACTTCAGAAGAATGCAAGAGGTGCTGAGACCTCAAACTTTGTTTCAGATGCCAACAACCCGGCCACCAAATGGACGCATGTCCAAAATTCAAAAATGCTTCCTCCTCTCCAATGATGAAGAAGACTCGCACTGCTTCCCACATTAAGGAAACAAGTGACATAGCAGATAAAGATGAGGGGACAGCCACCATTGGTAGAACCCAGGGTTTTTAAAGAGGGGATCACTTAAGACATGTAGCTCTCCCCCTCCTCCTGTGTATGCTAAAGTAGAGGAAATCAATAGACATTCGTTATCCCTTTTGATCAACCTCCTCGTGTCCACAAAAAGAAGCATCAACGCCACCGCCCTAGTCAACAGTGGCGCAGAAATTAACTGTATCAATTGGCACTTTGCCAAAAGAAACAATATCCCCCTCACAAAACTCGAAAAACCTATCTGGATCGCAAACATCGACTCCTCTTCAAACAAGCAAGGAACCACTAAATACAGAGCAGACGTGTACCTCACCATTGGTGACATCATGCATAAGGTACACTTCGTGGCCATTCACTGTGGTTTCAACAACCTCATCCTTGGTGCACTATGGCTGCACAAAATCAACCCTCGAATCGACTGGGCAACTAAGGTTGTCAAGATCAAGCAGTCTATGGACCAATCCCGAAATTATGCCTGCCTTCACTCCCACATCCTGGCTAAACTCCTCCTGACCAAGGAAATTTGTGTCACCCAGGAAGAAACCCCCCACTTCCTTAGATATCTCAACCGTCGTTAATCAGAGGAACAGGTCATCTGAAATGTCCAAACTCTTAACAGAATAAAGAAGGTTGGACAACAGTTCATTAGAGCAATGATGTCGACCAATCTTGCCATTGAAGCCCTCCAACATAAAACCAAGGTAACTCTCCCTGACAGATATAGCACATTCACAGACATTTTCTCTGAGCCTACCAGCAACCAACTCCCCCCCTCGTGGCTCTATGACCACGAGATCCATCTGCGAGAAACATTTAAATCTAGAATCAGCAAGATTTATCCTCTGAACCCTGAGGAGAAAATCACCACGAAGGGGTTCATTGAGGAAAACCTTAAAGCTGGCAAGATACGACCATCCAAGTTACCCCAAGCCTCACCCTTCTTCTTCATTAAGAAGAAGGACGGAAAACTATGGCCGTGTCAGAACTACCAATATGTCAACGAACATATCATTCGTGATGCATACCCCCTACCTCTTATCTCAGACCTCATGGACAAATTGAAAGACGCCAAGGTGTTCACCAAGTTTGACGTTCGTTGGGGATACAACAACGTCCACATCAAGAAGGAACACCAGTGGAAAGCCGCCTTTATCACCCACAAAGGTCTATATGAACCAACCATCATGTTCTTCAGTCTCTCTAACTCCCCGGCCACATTCCAATGGTTCATGAATGAATCCTTTGCTGATCTCATCACAGAAGAATGGCTGGTAATTTACATGGATGACCTGCTCATCTTCTCCTCAGACCAAAAAACCCATGACGAACAAATGTGTCATGTCCTTGAATGGATGCGACAGCTCAACCTCCGACTTAAATTAGAAAAATGCAACTTCAATAAACAAGAAGTCAACTACCTCGGAATGGTTGTCAAACCTGGTCAGGTCGCAATAAACCTGGTCAAGCTCGACAGCATCGCCAAGTGACCCCAACCACAATCCATAAAGGAAGTAAGGTTGTTCCTGGGATTCACCAACTTTTACCACAGGTTTATACCCAACTACTCCACACTCGTCAGACCACTGGTGGATTTGACAAAGAAGACACAACTCTGGAATTGGATGGAGACCTGCAGGACAACCTTTGACACCCTCAAGAAATTATTCCTGGCAAAATCGGTACTCACGTTTCCTGATATCTCCAAACCTTTCATTCTCTCCACAAACACGTCACTCCACACCTCAGGTGGCATTCTTTCTCAACAGGGGACTGATGAACAGCTTCACCCCTGTTTCTATATCTCACAAGCGTTCTCCCCGGCAGAATGCAACTACGACATCTATAACAGGGAACTACTTGCCGTCATCCATGCTCTAAAAGCATGGCAACACTACCTACAGGGAACCGGGCACACCATCACTATCCTCACTGATCATAAAAATCTCACGTACTTCTGGAAGGCACAAAAACTCAACCGCCGGCAGGCTCAATGGCTCCTAGATCTCGCCAACTTCAATTTCCACCTCCAACATACCCTCGGTGTCACGCTAGCCGCACCCAATGCGTTGTCATGACACCCTGACCACTCAACCGGCAAATCCAACAATGAACACATCACACTCCTACCCCCCTTGTTATTTGTTAACCTAGTCAATGCCAACCTCACCCCCACATCCATAAACAAACGGCAGTGGACCCATTTGCCACTGATCTCCTCAATTGTCTTGACCCCTCCACACCTGTCCACCTTCAACCCCATCTCGGGTCATTCCAACGCTGGGATGGCCTTCTCTTCTACCAGCAATGCCTGTATGTCCCACTGGATGTATGGCCCCTTATATTGCAAACCTGCCACGACCACGAGTCAGTGGGGCACCCTGGCCTCTAAAAAATGCTCTCTCTCTTAACCCAACACTACTGATGGCCTGGTATGGCCACCGCCACATGCAATTACGTTCGCCACTGCATTCCTTGTCAGGCAAACAAAGTAAATACACACCCCACCACCCCGCCACTTCAACTGATCACCTCCCTCAGCACTCACCCCTTTCAACAGGTCAGTGTTGATCTGATCATAGACCTCCCCTTGTCACAGGGCTTTGACACTCTCATGATTGTGGTCAACCATAGCCTTACGAAGAGGGTAATCCTTTGCCCAACAAAGAAATCCACCACTGCCAGCGACATTGCCACATTATTTTTCAACTCCATCTACAAACGCTTTGGGCTATACGACAAAATCATATCAGACAGAGGGCCACAGTTCACATCCAACTTCACACGCGCCCTCAAAAAACTCCTTAAATATGACCTAGCCCTCTCCACAGCCTACCACCTGCAAACAGATGGACAAACTGAACAAGTCAACCAGGAGATAGAAACATATCTTCAAATATACTGTGGCAGTTATTCCACCAGTTGGGTAGAAAACATTATGCATGTGGAATTCGCACACAACCACCAACCCCACTCAGTAATGGGGAAATCCCCCTTTTTCCTTCTTATGGGTTTCGAACCCAAACCTCTCCCAGACATTTCCCTAACCACAGATAACTCTACAGCCAACAAATGTGTCAAAAATATAATTGAGGCATGCAATGAAGCTAACGCCTCCCACAACCTGGCATGCATGAGAATGCAAGACCGGAATACTCATGCCTACAAGCCCTTCCGGAAGGGTGACTGCATATGGCTTAAAGCCACTAACTTGAAAATATAGATAGTGAACCCCAAATTCACGCAAAAACATGAAGGACCTTTTACAGTCACCAAAGTCATATTCCCAGTCGTATTCAAATTACAACTACCCAGAACCTGGAAAATCCACCCTGTCTTCCATGCCTCCCTTCTGTCTCCATATAGAACTGACAGAACAGACCCTACTCCGCCCCCTTCTGATTTAGTAGATGGGGAAAAAGAATATGAAATAGAGGGGATCAGGAAACACCACAGAAAACCATCTGCCTGCTCATTCCTAATCTGATGGAAAGGATACAGCTCAGAGAATGACTCATAGGTCACAGAAAAGGATCTGTCTCACACCCAACAGCTCCTCATGGACTATAAAAACAGACATCACCTTTAGAAACCTGCAAGTACACCCACTTTCAACCTACCACGTTCTACACCCTTGCCATACGTCTTGCATCCATGTCCCTTAACCTCAACCAAGAAACCAACAATGTCACAACCCAGAACTTGTCGTTATGACAGGAGATTTCCCAACCTAGAGATGATCCTGATACATCAACATTATACTCTTCTCTTTCACTGTCTTCTTTATCTGCAACCCTCCTGTTGTTGTAACAGAAGGCAGCGGACACTTCTCTTAATCCTACTTTTGATTCTACTCCACAAAGCGAAACCCTATCCATAAACTTACCCCTCTATGCCCACAGAATGCATGCTGGTCAGCATAACATCAACTATGCCCTCCAAATTCGTGCCTTCATTCAAGACACCCGCCTTACTGTCCCCATCGAGGCTCACCTCAACATGGGATCACCCCTGCAGTCACTCTACACTGCATTCCTAGCCCTCCAATGCCTCCACATGGGTTTATCCCACACCCACAACAATGCCAACGCAATGTGCATGTTCCTCATCTCCATCATGAGCTCAGTTGCTGTCTCACTTGAGAACTCCCTCCTAGAGATGGCCTACCAGATGGAGTTTGGCAAATTCCTTAACAGTCTAGACGAGTACCTCCATAACCTTGCCGATGCTGGAGCAGACAATCCCACTATGTCCCCCACCCCCACTCTTAACGACGAGGCATTAACCTTTGATGAGTTAATGATTGTAGAGTGACTAGAAACATATTGGACCAGTGCACAAGAATGCATCGTTCTACCCCCATTGCACCCATGCTACAATGAGGCATGCTTCCAGTGCCACCGCCTCAGGCACGTCCGCGTCAACTGCTTAGTATACCAATGCCCCTTCTGCATGCTGTGGCAACCGGGCCATACCCAAGAACGATGTATGCTACATCATTCCACCATTCTACCCATAGACTGCACTACTACTCGCTCCCCGCCTCACTCTGCATCCACATCCTCCCACGAATTGTCCAACCCTGCATCCATTGCGCATTCCCCTGTCTGTCGAACTCGTCGCAACCGAGGATATACCTATAACATGCCATGCTCTCCCCCCTTGTGGATACCCCCTCCTAGGTTCATCAATACTCCTGCTGTAACCAGCAGTGCCTCAGACTATGGTGACAACATCTATGATGACGTCACCTATAGCAACATGACCGGCTCCCTAGTCAATGAATCTGCATCCTACAATTGGGCATAGAAGACTCGTGCAGCCACTCACAGTCTAACAGGGGGATAATGTTACAATTTTCCTTCACTTCACACCATGCACTATGTTCTACCATAGACTATGCGGCACCAATGTGCTATCTTCATCTCTCTCTCTCATCTCAAATGCTGACTCAATCATTCCAACCCTTTATGCCAGCTATGCTTCTCTTTCTGCTCTTCATGTCCACGCACAGCACGATCCCTATTTGTTAGCATTCCTTTTCATTACCTTGCCATAGCCTTATCATCACTCCCTTTATGCCATTGGCTACCACAGCCATGGGAGCTCTACTTATGCTATTGGCCACCCTTACTCTGGTACTGTCTCATGATTCCTTTATGCTATTGGCTACCGCTACCACAGTAGCTCTACTTACGCTACTGGTTACCATTACTCGGGTATACTCTCATACCTGCCCTTAGCCAGGATTCAGGGCACCGTATGAGTACTTATACACACCCTCGTAGTATGATACCTTAGCTTTCATCTCCCTTGTACTTCATTAGTACTAGGCCCCTTGTCAATCCACCAGTTTAAATCCTCGTCCTCAACTACCTCAGTTCTTGCAACTCAGGTCAACCCTTGTACTTGCCTCTATGACGCAGCAACCCTTGTGCCTCAGTCTCCACGACTAGGTGAACCCTTGATGGAGTGCTTAATGATACGCCCTTCTAAACCTCACTTGTAAACCATTGACCTAGCCTAGTCAATCAAGGGCTATGTGCTGTCCTACCTGGTCAACACGTAATATGCTTCATGTATTGAATCAAGGTCAAATATTGCAACAGTTTTTTCACTCACTGTACATGGATCATGTCCAATGTTTAGCAGCATGGAAATTGTATGATGACCTTCATTGGCTGACAAGAAGAATAAGAATGAAGAGAACAAAAGAACAGGTGATAATTCACAATGAAGATGACCCTGTGAGTTGGTGGCAATTATGGCTGCAATCAGCTTGCCATTTCCAACAAGTATGTCACTGCCACTCACATAACAAAGGAAGCCCTTTGGCTATGCTTGCTCATATGAGAAGTCCTTAACCAAGTTCATAAGAATTCAATAATGCTCTATTTGAACAACCAATCTACAATCATATTGGCAAAAGACCATCATTACCATGTGCACTTTCACTTTATTTGCTGGGTCATCAATGATGGCAAGATCCATTTCTTCTTCTAGCCTACCAATAATATGGTCACTGACATGCTCACCAAAATTCTCTCTTCACTGAAAGTCAAACATTTTGCTGCCAAACTTGAACTGTGCATCACTTGAGGGGGAATGTTGAAGATTGACAAGTGCATTCACAGGTGAAACCTCAGGCAACATGCAGGGACATTTCCATTGCAATCTATTATGAACCCTCTTTTCTTTCATTTATTACTTTAGCCATTGACTGACATAGACAGTCATATGATACATATATCCTGATGTACCACTTTACTGTTTCTCTTTTGTATATAAGACCAATTATGTACTATGATCACCCCAGTCTGTCACATCCATGCACAACTGAGGTGAGGATATTATACTGCACTTGATTGTTACCTACTTGTCCTAACTCATACTCAGTTAGATTGTCAATAGGTGAATATATATCTAGTCCGTTGCATCCACACACGACTGAATTAGATCCTCAATAGTATTCCAACATGATGAACTTGTCGCCTTTTCATGTCCTCGCTCAGGGCATTCACAAACCTGCTGAGAGATGCTGCGGTATCAGTCATGCGATGTTCGGTAAAAAGAACTTCGCATTGATGTCTCTTCTCATCGCACGAAAAACCTTGGAAAGACCATCGGCTCTTCGTTGTGAATCAAAGAGTTCATTATAAGGGCATGGTTGGTTACTTTGAGATTGGCATTTTGTTACCTAACCAGCCTAGATGTTAACGACATGGAAGCAGAGTTGAGAATAACCCACTAGAGCGCTGTTCTTGCACACGAAGGGACCGGACGACTTGGTTGAGGCTATCTTTCTCTTGATCCGCTGCACGCTGTGAATCAGAGAGCTTGCAACGGAGGCTCTGGATAGTTTCTTTGAGGCGTGTAATTTCCTGTCTAGTAAATACGGATGTCAACCATGTGCAAGTCGAATTGATGACAACCAACTAGAGCTCTGCTCTTGTGCATGAAGGGACTGGATGGTCTGCTTAAAATCAACATTTTTCAACCTCATGAAGGGAAATCTACAACAGTCAACAAAGTAATTTACTATTTAGGAGGTCCTAGTCTCACACAAGGAGCGGTTGATATACATACATTGTCGACGTAAACAGAAGGAAACACGTTACGGATGTTTCGCAAGGTGGTCGTTTCGCTTCCACCTATCACAATGTCGAAGTTTGCCGAGATGGCCAAGCATTTGATGCGAGATGTACGGTAAATGATAGATCCAATTTGATTGTGGGTCATCGTATTCCAGAATGAGACCGATGAATTAGCGGAGGCTGCCAAGAATGAGCTGTTGCTTGCCAGGGCGATACAACCGACCCCGACACTGTTGTGAATAAATCACTTTAAGAAAGGGGTCCCGGTTGACACGTCGCGACAGTATATACGGCCGTCATTAGATAATGCAAAAAAATATTGCCAGCCCAGACGAGGGACTTGTTGTGAAAAGAACTGACTCGAATTGGGAGGCCGACGAGGAGGCGGCCATTTTGACTCTCGTGGACGCAAACAGAGGCTTTATTTCATGTGGCCGTAGCGAGGAGGCATCCGTCGGGCGAGAATTTGACCCCACAAACTATCACTTTGTGCCGTCATGGACCGAGTAGTTGCTGATCAGTCTCGAACGACCAGACGCTGACAATTTCGCCACTGGACCCAGTTGCGATCTTCGTCCCATCCGACGAGACGTCCACCGCACACACCCCATAGTGGCGGTGCGCTTCGAACTCCTTCACCCTTTCGTGACTCTCCGCATTCTATACCACTACTTGACCATTTTCCATCCCACTGACGACCCACTTCGTCTCGTGAGATTGCGATGCCACATACGAATCTCTCTGGGTGTCCCGACCTCCTTTCCATCCTCCATTTTCAATTCTCGAATCTTCTCTTCTTTGCCATCGCTCACAATGTGCATGCCGTCCATGAGAAAGGCAACAGATTAGATTTCGCTTTGAAAATCCACTTCAATTGGTTTGACTTCGCTCTCGTCAACGATGCTGGTGGAGGATCTCTTTCTGCTTAACCCTTGGTCCAGGTCACATGTCTTGCGCACTTACCTGACGGTCGACCTTTCCCCGAAGACATGCTCGGCCAGGTATCAGCGTGGTGGAACGAAGAATGTATAGTCGCTTGGCATACGCGAGCCTCCTTGATCATCGAATCATATCAGATAATCACGCCCAGCCCTGGTAGTGGGCGCTTGTTCTCATCTCAAACTCACTCCTTTGATTTCCGAATGATCTGTGGCCCGTATGCACCCCAAGAGCTTCGAGAGTGAGATTGGGAAGTAACGAAGGAACATAACACCTACAGAACTCCAGGTTGACCACCAAAGGGTTCTTTGTACCCTTCAACTTTGTTCGTGACTCTCTATTCCGGTCATAAAATGCTCAACAGATGACGCTGGTTCTTACAGCCTCACAATCGAATTTCATCTCAAAGTCCATTAAACTGCACTTCAAACACCCCCTACCATGCGTACTGCGTAGCGTTTCCACTAGTTTTGGTCACTTGTGAATACAACGTCCTAGAAGAGTCTTAGTCGTATCGTTGTGGACTATCCGACGGGTATACGCCGAATCCTGCAAATACGATGTCGGTCCACATGACATTTAGCCTGGACTTTATGGAACATTATTTCGGTGAGGCAATCTCCCTCGTCTTTCCCAGGAAATTGATCCTTTTTGCATACCCGCCCCCTTTTCTCGCTTTCCCCTCACCTCCGCAATCAGCGCTTCCTTCTTGACTGATATATCGATGCCTTATTCAAAATATGACCTCCTTTCCTATACTATCATATGGAGGATTTCAATGATAGCTTTATGCATAGCGACATAGATGAGTGTTGTCTTCATGGTCCATTCGTTCAGTATGTACAGACAGCGCTCGGATGACCCTTGTACGAAACACGTATCATAAAAGACTGAATCGGACCATTCGCGCCAATGGATTTTCTAGCGACCTTCGGAAGTTGCCGAAGTTGGAACCCAAAATAAAAATATCTTCGGTTGCAAATACTCTGAACTACTATTCACTACCAGTGATGACATGCGCTAGCATTGTCTGTGGCTGCAAGAATGCTGAGCTTATGAACATAGAGTGTCTATTTTCTGCCCGTGCTCGGATAGCTGCGATGGCAATGATGGTCCTCCCATATATGAGTCGTCGGCTTCTCTTTGGGCCGAAAGGTCCCGCACGGCGGACCCATCTTGGGTGCAAAAAGGTTACACAGCAAGCTTGCCAGCAATCAGCGACTATCTGGTGGCACGTGAATACCACAGGATGCCGCTCTCTTGACAACCAACCCTAGACGGCGTTCAGAGATCCTATCATAATGGTCTGGGACATCCCTGCACCATCGTTGGTGCAGGGCCTTGCTAGCAGTCTATCAGATACGTCTATGTGAGCCATATTCGACGGAAACCGTCAACATGGTCCTACACTCAATATGGATCGATAGCTTTCTGCATGGTACGCTCTGCTAATCGAGATCGAGTTAGCTAACGCTATATGTCCATAGTATACCCACGTTCACCGTTCACTCACCATTTGTACCGGGGTATGCCTTATTTTTGCTGATAACGGCTATGTGCTTCCGTTCGCCCGTCGTTTGAACGTCTACTACTCACACGGACGTTTGATAGCATTCTCTAGATCTCGATCGTCGCCTTATGGTTATCTTCGGTGTCAGCAGGTGGTACCCAGGAACAAAATAAACTCCATTCGGGGCTCATCAGCAAATTCTGCTGGTCATCAAGTGTGGAAGACGATTCTAGCACGACTTTTAACCCCATTTGTGACTTCTCCGAATAGCCCAATGTTGGTCCTTCAGGTTCCGTTCATATCCTGAACTTGGGGAATGGAGTTAGGCTTAAGCGCTCTTCACAGACATCGATCGGGATTCTGTCTCAGGTTTAAGTACTAAAAACCTCCGTGACGTTGTGCTGTCCTCGTTCCTCCCCCCTCCCCACCGTTTAAAATTCAGGGTTGTGCGCCATGCCCCTTGCTAAAGGGACTTTTTTTCCCTTTAAACGGAGTGGATGTTGTGAGTACTTCCCAGTTCTCTTTCTCTCTTATCGCCCTTTTCAGTCATTGATGGTGATGGGGGCGACGTTGTTCCCTGGGCCGTCGCCGGCCTGTCGGTTTCTGGCGGCTGAACTTGGCCAGTCTATCACCACCACGTTGATCCGCCCCCAGAATCAACGACACCATGACTAACGCATAGAGAGACTAGACACCGCTTCCTTCCTCTCATTCATCACAGTCCATTTCTTCGACACATCCGCTCGTGCGTGTGTTTCCGACTACGTTGATCCATCCAACACTATTAGAACGGGCGCAAAAGAGGATAGCCAGAGATAACGTCACTTGTTCGGGACAGGTTTGCATGTTGCCGTCCGCCATCAACCATCGGTAGTATTCCTCTCCCCACACACTCGTATTCGACGTTGCGTTTGTCTGTCCCGCACGATAGCGCATACGCTATCACACTTGATTGTACCAATCCATCACGCATCGCAGAGATAGTAGGTCGATCCAACACTTATATCCTCTGCATCCTTCGCAAATGGAGAACGTCGCTGCATCATGACCAGTTTATCGACAACCGAACACCGCCAAACACGCCAAATTCGGTCCAAGAATTATTGTTATTCATCGTCCAATCAACAGCGTCTTAGAGAAGACAAAACACCGCCCATACTGCCTCTCGCCTAGCCTCTTTTTCTATTTCATCACTTTCTTACAGCGCTGCAAAACACTCCTATGTATTCATCAAGGACGCAAAGGTGTGTGGCTTCAGACACCAACATTGACTGTATTTTGTAGAATTCCTTTTTATGGTTTAGTTGCACACACGCCACTCGTCCGCAAAAGATATCCATATAATGTCCCATGCAAATTTGGTACAGAAATACAACAAAAGAAAAGAGATACAATCTCACGTGAACAAACAGATCAAGAAAGAAAAACTGAAA
>JBBPJS010000966.1:0-12759 GCA_038088835.1 Singerocomus rubriflavus | reverse complement strand
CCTCAAACTATGCTTCCAATGCTGACAAGCTGGTCATTGAAGCAAAGCTTGCCTGAAGTACAAGAATGCTTCCTTCCCCCCAATGACAAAGAAGACTCATGCCATCTCCTCGAAACTTCCCTACATTAAGAAGGCAGGTGACATGGCAAATGAAGATGAGGGGACAGCCACCATTGAAAGGATGCAGGGTTTTTAAAAAGGGGACTGCCTAAAACATCCAGCACTCCCCCTCACATGTACACTAAAGTAGAGCAAACCAATAGACATTTCTTGTCACTTCTGGTCAAACTACTCATGTCCACAAAATGAAGTGTCAATGCCATGGCTCTCATCAACAGTGTTGCAGAACCAACGAGTTATGCTACACTGCCAACACAACCCAACCAACCCAGCGGACGACCAGAGATCTCGGTACAGGGCTAAACCATCTAGGTTGGAGTAAGGGAGATGACTAGGACAGTTGAAGGGTCTGTGGATAAAGGGAAGGACTGCACGTCAGGGGATCTTCTGTATCTGGAACTCCAGGACTACTCTTGCAAGTCCTTGATAGTAACCGTACTATTGCAATGGTACTCTGTCTTCCTTCTAATACCTAACCTCTAACGGGAAAGGCATAATTGTGGACGAGCCTTGGGGCAAGGATTCTGGCTCTTGGGTGATCGCGTAGCTATTATCAGGTTGCAACCCTTGAGAACGAAGTCAGTGTCACCATAGATCCATGGTATGTTCGATAACCCAATGGATGTTTTAACGAGAGATGCGATGCTACTTGTGGCTTAAATATTGAGAGTCCGGTTCTAATATGATAAGACCTATCAGCAGTGAGAGCTTCTCTAGGTCACAGGTATAACATCAGTAGTTGGTATGATGGAGACTACATCACGTGATCTTTGATAGTTTCTGGTACGGTTCTTAATACAATGAATGTGTTCCATTCTTCTCTATTACTGGGATCTGTACGAGTGCTTGAATGAGTTGGCTAGCTAGCCATAGATCGGCGGTACGGTGGTGCTAGGACGATGAAACGATAGAGGGAGGAGTGAAGGGTTAGCTTTATCTCCAGACAGCTCACTCCCAGGGCTCAGTTAAGAGGGCCAGGCGAATACCATCTCTTACTTGATCTGTTGTCACTAGGCCACCTTGGTAGGCAGGGTAGGACATGAGGAAACAAGTGGATTAGGCTGGGGGAACAGCCAACTCATAACCCCACTACTTATAGGTTACAGGAATGTGCACAGACCAAGCTGTGACTAGAGGTCTAGGGTATAAGGGATTAATGCTATAGGCTACTAGGGTAAAGGGTAATGTCCATGAGTGAAAGGTTAGGCATTCATATGGAGTGGGAAGATGAAGAGCGGATATGAATGCAGGGTCTAAAGTAAAATGAAAGATCGATCACAAGGTGTGACTGATCAGAGAAGGGATTGTGGCAGAGATCCATCTAGGATCTTGCAGGGTCGTGATCGAGATGCAATCTCGATTGGTGATCATACCGATCGAATGGTAAGGGTGGAGATGAAGAAGGGGAGGTGATTGAGAATAGAAGATGTGATCGGTGATGTCGTGAAGAGGTGAAGGAAGAGAATAGGAGATATGATATACATGAAGGTGTGAAAACATGAAGATGTGAAGGGTCGGTGTGGTCACATGATTAGGGAGTATGATGTCATGGCACTCGTGTATGCAAGCACACAGTCATAGTGCAGGATTCATACAAGGTTTGTACACAATTCGTAACAAACAGCAGAGCTGAAATAAACTGCATTGACTGGCACTATACCAGAAGAAATAATATTCCACTCACCAAGCTTGACAAACTGATACAGATAGCCAATGTCAATTCATCCCTGAACAAACAAGGCATGGCCAAGTATGAAGTGAATCTCTATATCACCATCAGGGACATCATGCACAAAGTACACTTTGTAGCCATCCACTGCAGTATCAACAACCTGATTCTTGGTGCCTCATGGCTATGCCACATTAACCCACGAATAAACTGGGTGACCAAAGTCATCAAGATTCTATGGTCCACAGACAAGTCGCAGGAATACTCCCAACTCCACTTAGCAATCCCTGCCAAACCACTCCCCCACTGAGAGATTCAAGTCATCCAAGACGAAACACCACACTTCTTTAGATATCTTCAATGCAGGAGATCTGAAGAACAGGTAACCAAGGACATACAAAGCATAAACAGGATAAGGAGAGCAGGGCAGAGATTTGTAAGGGCAACAATGTTGACCAATCTCGCCATTGAAGCTCTTCAAAACAAAGTCAAGGTAATCCTCCCAGACAGGTACAATCAATTCGCAGACATATTCTCTGAACCTACCAGCAATCAACTCCCTCCATCACAATCATACAACCATGAGATCCATCTACAGGAAATGTTCAAATCAAAAATCAGTAAAATCTACCCTTTAAACCCCAAAGAACGGGTTGCCATAGAAGGGTTTCTAGAAGAAAATCTGAAAGCAGGGAAAATCCAGCCATCTAAATCACTGCAGGCATTGCCCTTCTTCTTCATCAAGAAAAAGGATGGAAAACTCTACTCGTGCCAAGATTACCAATATGTCAATGAACACACTATCTGCAATGCATACCTGCTACCCCTCATCTACAACCTCATGGACAAGCTCAAGGATGCGAAGGTATTCACCAAATTTGACATTCAGTGGGGGTACAACAATGTCCAGATCAAGGAAGGACATCAATGAAAGGCTGCCTTCATTACCCACAAGGGTCTTTACAAACCAACTGTTATGTTCTTCGGTCTGTCCAACTCCCCCACCACCTTCCAACACTTTATAAACGAATCCTTTGCAAACCTCATCACCGAAGGGTGGCTGGTAATCTATATGGACAATCTTCTTATCTTTTCTCCTGACCAAGCAACACACGATGAATGGACATGTCGCATCCTAGAATGCATGCAACAACTCAATCTCCAGCTCAAATTAGAAAAATGTGACTTCAACAAGCAGGAAGTCAACTACCTCAGAATGGTAGTGAAACCAGGACAAATTGCAATAGACCCCATCAAGCTAGATGGGATCACCAAATGGCCCCACCCACAGTCCATAAAGGAAGTATGGTTGTTCCTGGGATTCACCAACTTCTATAGAAGGTTCATTCCAGATTACTCTACATTTGTCAGACCACTGGTAGATTTGATGAAGAAAACACAACCATGGAACTGGATGGAAAGCCATGATCGCACATTTGCAACGCTCAAGGAGTTATTCCTTGTGAAGCCAATGCTCACCTTTCCAAATATATCTAAACCTTTTGTTATTTCCACAGATGCCTTTTTATTTGCATTAGGGGGCATCCTATCTGTTACAAATTTGTATATGAACTTGCACAATACGACAGTACAATGACTGCTTGCTTGCATGCACGAGTACACTTCATGACTCATCCCTGATCACGTGACCACACCATCCCTTCACATTATCACGCCCTTGACCCTTCATGTGTATCACATCCTCAATTTCACCTCTTCACACTCTTCACAACTTCACACCAATCACATCTTCCATTCCGATCTCGATCCCTTTTCCTTCATCTCCATCGTTCCCTTCAATTGGTATGATCACTCATGACCCTGCAAGATCCTAGATGGATCTCTGCCATGATTCCCCTTCCAGATCTTTCACATCTTGATGATCGATCTTCCCTCTATATTAAACCCTGCAATCTCATCTCTGCTTCTTCCATTCTATTAGATGAGTTGCCTAACCTTTACCTCATGGACATTACCCTTTACCCTAGTAGCCAATAGCATTAATACCGTTATACTCTAGACCCAGTCACAGCTTGATCTGTGCACTTTCCTGTAACGTATATAAGGGGTTATGAGTACAGGCTGTTCCCTCAGCCTAATCCACTTGTTTCCTCGCATCCTACCCTGCCTACCAAAGTGGCCTAGTGACAACAGTACAAGTAAGGGATGTTATTCACCTAGCCCTCTTCATTGAGCCCTAGGAGTGAGACATCTGGAGATAAAGCTAACCTCTACTCCTCCCCTATCGTTCCATCGTATCCTCATACCACTGAACCACCCAATGTCAGGCCTATGAGCCAACTTGTACCTCGTCTAGTTCAGAACCCAGAACCTATGAAAGTACAGAACCCATTCGTTGTACCAAGAACCGAACCATAAAGATATAAGATCACATGACATATCTCTCATTGTGCCAGATACTAATGTCATACCTGCGACCTCGAGAGGCTATCGTTGCCATGCAGGTCTTATCATATTAGAACAGGACATTACAGATATTTAAGCCACGAGTAGCACAGTGTCTCTTGTTGGAACATCCTTTGGGGTTATTGAATAGACTCAAGGATCTATGGTGACACCGTCTTCATTCTTAAGGGTTGCAACCTGGAAATAGCTACGCGATTACCCAAGAGCCAGAACCCTTGCCTCAAGGCTCGAACACGATTATGCCTTTCCCGTTAGGGGTTAGGTATTAGGAGGAAGACAGAGTACCGTTGCAAGAGTACAGTTACTATCAAGGACTTGCAAGAGTAGTCCTGAAGTGCTAGATACAGAAGATCCTCTGATGCGCAGTCCTTCCCTCTATCCGCAGACCTCAAGACTGTCCTAGTCCTCATCCCTTCATTCCGACATCTATGGTTTAGCCCTGTACTGAGATCTCTGGTCATCCGCCGGGTTGGTTGGGTTGTTTGGCAGTGTAGCATAACTTGTTGGTTCCGCAACACTTGGATTAGGCTGCTTACTGGCCTGCAACCAGAAGAGTGCCACCTTCCCCATCCGAGAACCTCCCCCTACGACTTCACAGAAGACTTGAAATATACCCGTGTCTACCATCACACCAAACTCTGGATTCATGTTGATGCTCGTGACGTCATTCGATAGCGTGGCTGCAGAGCCATTAGAATACTGTCTGTTGAGCCCTTTGCTCCAGACACTGCGATCCCTGGAACCTAGAGTGTGTCCAGCAACAAATACTTCAATGTTATGACCTTTTTTCCGCATACCCTTCAACGATTCCCTTATGACACTCATTCAATAATCGTCCCCTACATTGAAGATCTCTTATGCAAACTGAAGTCACTTCTTTGTTCGAAGAAGCTTATCGAAAGACTAGTATCAAACCGAAATGCCTTGCTGAAGCCTAGGGTTATAGAGTACAGACCTAGGTGGAATCATGAAAGCAAGCTCCGAAAGAAGTCTAGTCAAAAGATTCATTTCGCACAAGTCAAAGTGAAACTTCATGTTCTCAAAGAAGATAGAATCACATAGAGGTTGGTCAACAGAGTCTACGAAATCTTAACAGGCATCAAACATGTCCTTCGAGACAGTCAGGTTAATAAGACTGAATTGCATGCCATACTAGACTTTCGTTCAAGAACTGCTCGCGTTGCCATTCAAGAACTCTTCTCTCAGTACACTTATAATCGAGACACATCAAGCGTTCTTCCACAGGGTCTTCCAACAAAGCTTGGCCAAAGAACTAAAAAGAATGGTTGCTTAATTCTATGGTAATATCAAGTCTCGATATGAAGTCACTACTCTAGAAGATGTTCTGGTAACAAAACGGTTAATAATTAGACCTCCTCAAGATTCTTTTCAACTGCATCAATTCTTTTTTGTTCCTTTATTATTCCCTCATTGACTTTCCCCACCGATGACATCATATATCCGCCACTCCTAGTTTCTTTCTAGCTCTGTCCTGAAATGACGTTAAAACTTATCACAAGTAAGGACTTGAGAAGATGTACAAGATAAGATCCAAGAATTTTTCAAACTCAAGATGCAATGAAGCCATATGCCCAGTTAGTCAAAGCCGAAGATATCTGACTATGAAATGCCTACAGGAAGTTCGGGTTGAAATAGGACTCCAGATGGAATCATGAACCGTAGCTCCGAAAGATTGAGGATGAAGATATCAGAAGCCTAGGTGCCCCATTAGTATGGATAAGTCAAATCATGATGGAGAAATTTATTTCGAAGATCTTGTCAAGTTTTCCTTTTCTCGTTAACATTCAAGGTGCACAGAACTCAAACGTGCCACTCAAGGCCAAGGTATTAAGTTATCAAAGTCAAGAGGTGTCCAACACGACATTAAACTGTTTCATTGACAACTGTCTCTGTAAAGATCCTGAAATGATCAGAAACTTATTCGATCCTAGACATGATTTAAAAATGTCTAACCCCCAGTACCTGGACAAGTACAGAAACTGTCATAGACAATTCGCACAGTCTCTAAATGTGAAAGTTTTCTTCAAGGTCCACATGGTCTAATCATCTGGCAAATGGTTATTTGGTTCAAGTAGAAGTGAGGTCGCAAGACTAATCATCAAAGAACAGTGAGGCCTTCAAAGGAAAAAAGGATCGGTTCAAGAAGAAGACATGACCAAAACGTCGTTAAACTTTTCCAGTGGTCATAACAAGACGATCGTTAGAATCTGAACATATTTAGAAACTGTTCAACCCCCAACTTTGAACTCAAGTTATAAAATAAGTTCCATCAATCCGCCTCAATGTAAAACTGGGAAATTGCAAGCAAGGCAAATGGTTCAGGACACTGGGTTATTTGTTCCAAAAGGAAAGTGAGACTCCCTGTTGAAAAACTCGAGTGGTCAAGCTTCGCAATTGTCTTGAAGAGACGTTAAAGACTTTCTGGTGGTTGTTTATGCAATGATCATTAGTTCTAACTGTCAGAACAGAAACACAGTCGACATTTGGCACAGTTGTTAAACGTCATGGTTCCCAAGATGAACAGAAACTCGTTTGTTCCTGAACAAGAACTCAAAAGGTTTATTTTCTTTTTTCTTCTCTTTTTCTTTCAGGAAACATTCAAGATCAAGAATAGATCGAAAACCGCTCCTCAATTATGTTCCTCTTTTTACTCTTGCTGCATCCTTGTTGAAAAGAAGAAAAGAATATACAAAAAGTGAAAGAATAAAAGAAACACTATAAAAGTATAAAAGAAGAAAAGTCTCTCAGCTTAGACATAAGGATAAATATGTTCTTTCTGAAAAACCGATTGCAGAGATTACTTCAAAGCTTTCTATGTAGACTGCAACGTCTATAAACTATGATACAATCCGGAATGATTTAAAACTATCTAGATCAGCATATCAATAAACTGCCTAGAGTCTGGAAAGACTATAAACTACCAAACTAATCAAGTTGACAAGATCAGTATCCAGCAGTATCTTTTGTCACCACTCAGATCATCCTAGGTGTTTGGATTTTCTACTAGATCATCAATCCAGAAATCCCCAATCCCCTCTCTCGTTCAAGCATTAAGGGAAAAGTATTTTCAAGATGATACAAGATGTCAAGAGAAAGTTATTCGTCTCTACGGAGAAGTGAGGCTCTATCTAAAGCTCAAGTAAAGTCAAGAAAAGAAAAAAGTACCCTGCATCCCCGCACTTTGCAAGAACCATCTCATTCTTTCTCTCCTTGATCTAATAGCCAAAGCTCAAAAGGAAGTAGTAGCCAGTAATATGGTGAAGCCTCAAGAGAAGTAGTACGCCTGAAGATCTACCCCCTGGGATATAGAGAAAGCCGCCGTTGACGAGTTATCAAGAACAACATGAAGTATTCAAACAAGTTTACTAGTTCAAGATATCTCTGAACCTTCGGTTTAGCTAGAGACCTTAAAGCAATGCATTTGTCTAGCCAAAGACTTTAAACTATGGAATCGTTTATGGAATTAACAATGATGCTGTCTGGGAATACCACAGTCATCTACAATGAAGTATTTCGAAGTCCTCAGTATGACTATAAAGTGCTTTAGTTCTGGATAAGACTCTAAAAGATCTTAGACCTAAGCAAGTCTTTAAAAGGTTTTCTCCGTCCCCTTGATTTCAAGATTTGGCAAGTTCCTCAAATCGATCATTCTCTCATCTGATTCCTTTCCGTCAAATGAAAAGTCTTATCGCCCTCCTCTTCGAAATTCTGCATCGAACTCTTCATCATACGCCCTTTGCAGAAACATCCTGAATATGATACTTAAACTGTTCATTCCTCCCTCTTGGTTTTATAGGTTTTGGCAAGAAGATCCTCAAAACCCTTCCTCGTCTTTTGTCATATGCTTTCCATCGAAATATATGGAATTCTATTCGCCTTTCCTTTCCGGCCATACACAAAATTCTCGTCTTATACACATCAAGTATGGAATTGGGTCTCAAGAGCTAATGAAACATCTTGGATATTATTCTTTGAGTTTGCCCTCAAGCGCTGCATTCCATCGAATATTGCCTTGACTGCCCAATCCCCTCCCACCGCCCTTTACAATTGGTTAATTGACAGTCCTTTATTGGATGTTGATTTTCCTTCTCACGACTCGCACTTATTCTGTGCACAAATTCTCCCTGATCTTTGGATGTCTGGAATCCATTCTAGAGACAGGGGAAGTGTTACAAATTTGTGTACAAACTTGCACGATATGACAGTACAATGACTGCTTGCTTGCATGCATGAGTACACTTCATGACTCATCCCTGATCACGTGACCACACCATCCCTTCACATTATCACGCCCTTGACCCTTCACATGTATCACATCCTTGATTTCACCTCTTCACACTCTTCATGACTTCACACCAATCACATCTTCCATTCTGATCTCGATCCCTCTTCCTTCATCTTCATTGTTCCCTCCGATTGGTACAATCACTCATGACCCTGCAAGATCCTAGATGGATCTCTGCCATGATTCCCCTTCCAGATCTTTCACATCTTGATGATCGATCTTCCCTCTATATTAAACCCTGCAATCTCATCTCCGCTTCTTCCATTCTATTAGATGAGTTGCCTAACCTTTACCTCATGAACATTACCCTTTACCCTAGTAGCCAATAGCATTAATACCGTTATACTCTAGACCCAGTCACAGCTTGATCTGTGCACTTTCCTGTAACATATATAAGGGGTTATGAGTACAGGCTGTTCCCCCAGCCTAATCCACTTGTTTCCTCGTGTCCTACCCTGCCTACCAAGGTGGCCTAGTGACAACAGTACAAGTAAGGGATGTTATTCATCTAGCCCTCTTCATTGAGCCCTAGGAGTGAGACATCTGGAGATAAAGCTAACCTCTACTCCTCCCCTATCGTTCCATCATATCCTCGTACCACCGAACCACCCAATGTCAGGCCTACGAGCCAACTTGTACCTCATCTAGTTCAGAACCCAGAACCTATGAAAGTATGGAACCCATTCGTTGTACCAAGAATCGAACCATAAAGATATAAGATCACGTGACGTATCTCTCATCATGCCAGATACTGATGTTATACCTGCGACCTTGAGAGGCTATTGTTGCTGTGCAGGTCTTATCATATTAGAATAGGACATTACAGATATTTAAGCCACGAGTAGCACAGTGTCTCTTGTTGGAACATCCTTTGGGGTTATTGAATAGACTCAAGGATCTACGGTGACACCGTCTTCATTCTCAAGGGTTGCAACCTGGAAATAGCTACGCGATTACCCAAGAGCCGGAACCCTCGCCCCAAGGCTCGGACATGATTATGCCTTTCCCATTAGGGGTTAGGTATTAGAAGGAAGACAGAGTACCATTGCAAGAGTACGGTTACTATCAAGGACCTGCAAGAGTAGTTCTGGAGTGCTAGATACAGAAGATCCCCCGATACGCAGTCCTTCCCTCTATCCACAAACCTCAAGACTGTCCTAGTCCTCATCCCTTCATTCTGACATCTATGGTTTAGCCCTGTACCGAGATCTCTGATCATCCGCCGGGTTGGTTGGGTTGTTTGGCAGTGTAGCATAACTTGTTGGTTCCGCAACACTATCCCAGTAGGGGAATAATGGACAGCTCCAACCCTGCTTTTATATTTCATAGGTGTTCTCCCCCACAGAGTGCAACTATGACATCTATGACAGAGAACTCCTAGCCATCATATGCACCCTGAAGACCTGGTGTCATTATTTACAGGGAACCGGACACTCCACCACCATTTTCACTGACCACAAAAATCTCATGTACTTCCAAGAAGCACAGAAACTCAACTGCTGGCAGACCCAGTGACTTCTGGATCTAGCAGACTTTGACTTTCAACTCCAACACACTCCAGATACCATGCTAGCCATCCCAGACACTCTCTCACGCTGTCCAGACCACATTGATTCTATGCCTGATAACAAACAGGTAACACTACTTCCCTCTTTGCTATTCATTAACCTGGTTGATGCCAACCTCACCTCTCACATTCATGAACAAATGGCCGCTGACCCCTTCACCACCAACATTCTTAATTGCCTCGACCCATCCATGCCCACTTACCTTCACCCACATCTTGGGGCATTCCAACATTAGGACAGTATTCTATCCTACCAATGTCACCTGTACGTCCCGCTGAACATTCGCCCATCTATTCTGCAGTGATGCCACGATCATGAGTCAGTGGAACACCCTAATCTCCAAAAGACACTTGCCCTCATCACTCAACACTACTGGTGGCCAGGGATGGCCTCCTTAGTCTGCACCCACATCTGCAACTGCATTGCATGTCAAGCCAATAAGGCTAATATGCACCCCATGACCCCACCACTCCAGCTCATTGCATCCCATTGTTTGTGCCCTTTCCAACAGATCAGCGTTGATCTTATCATGGACCTCCCTCTCTCACAGGACTTTGATGTGCTCATGGTCATGGTCAACCATGGCCTTATGAAGGGGGTAATTCTTTGCCCAACCAAAAAATCTGCCACTGCCACCAACATTACCACTCTTTTCTTTAATTCAGTCTACAAATGCTTCAGACTTCATGACAAGATCATATCAGATAGGGGACCACAATTCACCTCAAACTTCATATGAGCTCTCAGAAAACTCCTCAAATACAACCTAGCCCTATCCACTGTATACCACCCACAGACTGACAGTCAGATGAAACGGGTTAATCAGGAGATAAAGACCTACCTCTGCATTTACTATGGAAACCACCCTACCAGCTGGGTAGAAAACATTGTATACATGGAATTTGCACACAACCACAGGCCACACTTGGTAATAGGAAAATCCCCATTCTTCCTCCTTATGGGATTCAAACCCAAACCTCTCCTGGATGTCCCACTAATGTCAGATAACCCATTCACAGATGAACAAGTCAAAACAATGATCAAAGCACAAAATGAGGCTAACACCTCTTATGACTTGGCACATATGAGAATGCAAAACAGAAATACGCACTGCTACAAACCCTTCAAAAAAGGAGATCACATATGGCTAAAAGCCACTAACCTAAAGTAACAGGTGTTGAACCCCAAATTTGCACAAAAATGAGAAGGATCCTTCGCAATTACCAAGGTAATCTCCCCCATTACATTCAAGCTGTGACTACCCAGAATCTGGAAGATCCACTCTGTCTTCCATGCCTCCCTCCTGTCTCCATATAGAACAGATGGAACAGAATCAACTCCCCCCATTCCAGACCTGATAGATGGAGAAGAAGAATACAAAATAGAGCAGATTAGGAAACATCGCAGAAAGCCATCCTCCCATTCGTTCCTGATCTGATGGAAAGGATATGGACCTGATGATGATTCATGGGTCCCAGAAAAGAACCTGTCTCACGCCCAACAGCTCCTCACAGATTATAAAAAGCGCTACCATCTCTAGAAACAAAAATGCTCAACCACTGCCCACCATGTTCTACACTCTAGCCCTCTGTTTTGCCTCCATGTCCATTAACCCCAACTATGCAGACAACAACAATGTCACAACCCAGATCACACCACCACACCTGGAGATTCCCCAATTTGAAGATACTCTTGATATATCGACATTATCTTCTTCTATTTCAATGTCTTCTTCATCTGCGACCCTCCTATCATCATATCAGGAGGCAGAGAATGGTTCTCTTAATACTAATATTGATTCTACTCTGCAAAGCAGAACCCTCTCTGTAGACTTACCCCTTTACGCCCACAGAATGTGACTGGGTCAACACAACATCAACTATGCCCTTCAAATCTGCGCCTTTACCCAAGACACCCACCTCACCATCCCCATTGAGGTGCACTTCGACATGGGATCCCCACTGCAGTCCCTTTACACTGCATTCCTTGCCCTCCAAAGATTATGGATGGGCTCCATCCACACCCACAACAATGCCAATGCCATGTGTGCATTCCTCATCTTAGTGATGAGCTCCATCACAGTCTCCCTCGAGAACTCACTTCTCAAGATGGCATATCAAATGGAATTTGGGGAATTTCTCAACAACTTAGATGAGTACCTGTGGAATCTTGCAAATGCAGGGGTAGAAACCATCCCTACATCCACTACCCCTAACCTCACTGACAATGCATTAACCTTTGATGAGTTAATGATTGTAGAATGCCTCGAGACCTACTAGATGGGAGCCCAAGGATGCATAGTCCTACCTTCATCCCATCCATGCTATAATAAAGCATGCTTCCAATGCCATCAGCTTGGTTATGTCTGCATCAACTGCCCTGTATACCAATGCCCGTTCTGCATGCAGTGGCAGCCTGGCCACACATAGAAACAATGCATGCTATGACGCTCCACCATCCTTCCAGTAGATCGAACCACTATGCATTCACCACCCCCATCCATGTCCACTTCATCCTATGACTCATCCAACTCTGCACCTCTCATGCACTCCCCTGTCTGCAGAACATGCCACAACCAGGGACATACACATTCTACACCTTGCTCGCCTCCACTGCGCGTACCCCCTCCCAGATTCATTAACACCCCTGCTGCAGCTGGCAGCACCTCA